>JAZHYW010000076.1:0-23959 GCA_037355805.1 Ixodes ricinus
ACGTGTAATATTTTATTAATATCTTTGTTATTCTCCGCATCTCCACGAGCGATCCAAGCAGACAAGGTTCCGTTTATTTGCTTTTCATCGCCTAATGTTCCTGTAAAGGTAGAAGAAACGGAGTCAATTGAATTGACGTGATCAACTACAATGCCAAGAAGATGCTGTGTGAGGACTGTCCCAGTATGTTCAGCAACTGAAGATCTTTATCGCATTTCCGAGAGACATACATCGGCCGCATGTGCACTAGTAAAGCAGTTCTACTCATGTTCTAGACAAAATACGTACTTTGTGCTCGACGTTTACTTGGTACTTGGTACACAAACCAGTTCGTATTCTTTAGACGGCAGGCATCTTTAGCCTGGAGAGTATCCGATGATTCAACGACCTCGGTGTCTGAACCTTCAGCAATGCGATCAGGGCGTGTCGTATGCTAGCAATCCTAATTTCTGCGAGCGTTCTAAATTTATAAAAAACTTGATAGCTTGTTTTGCGCCCAGTATAGCCCTGTATCATCGGACTGACGGCATGCACTCGTACACCTGGCTTGTACTCGCAACGCTTTCATCATTGACCTCCATCCACGTCGATCCACTGACTCTTTGGCCTCACATTTTACAGCACGCAAACTAACCAGCGGTGCAGCGAGAAAGGCTGGTGAAACTGAAACTTTATTTTCTACGATCGCTCGTGCAAAGAGCAGAATAAAAGAGAAAGAAAAAAAATCTTAGGCACGGTCGCGGAGAGCGCGAGGAGTGAGAACTCACGTGATTTCCGGTGAACCCACTTTTAGTGACGTCGGTCGATACCTCCTTTCTGACCGCCCCGACACCTTGCGGTACACTGTTACGTCACAGTGCACGGCGGGAACTTTGAATTGGGCCTCGTATTTTTATTTTTTATAAAAAAAACTACACAACTCTATAGTGAAACAATTTTTTTGTAATGCCCTGATATGCCATTTCAACGAATAGCATGAAAAAAGAAATAATTTTTTGGCGTGTCATAGGCCCTTTAAATGGAGGAACGGGTCTGACACACATGTTCCTTCAGAAATGAAGCAACTTTTCCTCCTTCAACAAGGGAGGAAAAGTTGCTCCTCCGTCGAATCGGAGGCGCATTTCAAAATGGCGGCTCCAAATCGAGCGTCTATTGCAGGTCCTTCCGGCACGCCATCGACGTTCCAGCAGTTCCACCGCAACGCAAAGTATTCTGATAGTCACCGGACAGGCAAATGCCTCCCGCTCACTGGCGGTCTGCCACTGCGTGGTCGGCAACACTCGACAGAAAAGCACCGCGTTGACCGCCTAACAGCGACCGAGCACACCCAAATCGAGCCGAAAGTTCCAGGGCACGATGAGCACCCAATGACCACAGAACACGAGCTTTGCACGTCGTTTGTTTATTGGCGAATCCGGCTGCCCGTGCAGGTAAGAAAATCCGCGCTCCGAATCATGTTTCGCGCCGTGAATAAAAAAAAGAACACAAATTTGCCGAGACGCATTGAGCCACAATGGTCAGTCAATCTCGCGTCACCTACCCATGCTCGTTCTCATATCGCAATAACTCCGTCGCAAAACCGATACGTAATCCCACGCAACCGATACGATGCGCCGAACGATTCTCTACAACTCGCCAAAAGTATGCTACCGGCTGATGTGAACCTCAGGTAGAGGTGTTTGTTTGTTTGTTTATTATGAGGTGTCGAGAAAGGGGGAAACCAGGAGATGTGTGGGCCTCAATTAATGGGCAAGTCGCTACCTGGTTGTTGGGGAAAAAGGATAGAAAGAGGGAAGATGAAAATTATATACAAAAAAGAGGAGTTAAAATGTCAATTTTTAACAACTAATCTAGTTATAAATTTCCGCCCAGTTAGTTATCAACTTAGTTCAGAGCATTTGGTTAGGGAGCGAAGTGGAAGCTAATCACAGTCTATCCGCCAGCCCAGTGTCACGAAGAAAGCGCAGGAGAGCGCGGAAGGCTTTCTCCGCTGTTCCTCTGGTTCCTCTGGGGTTCAATAGTTCTGTAATAGTTCCATATGGCAGTCCAGATAGTGTGTAGTGATGGAAAAGAGTTCTTCTGGCCTCTTGATGTGTGGAACAAACCAAAAGGGCATGTTCTGTGTCCTCTGGGTCGCCGCAGGTGGGGCAGTTAGGATCCGCTTTGCGACGCATCATGTGGAGCCGCATGGCAGTGTATGGGCAACCAGCCCGAAGCCTGTGGAGAAGGCTTGTCTCGGCCTTAGGGAGCTTGCGGGGAACGACGGGGGTGGCCTCCCCGTTGCGACCCCAGGGTGTGGATGCCGTTCTGTGAGGATCTCACGGATGAATCGATGAGCCTCATTGAAGCGATCCAGTAAGAATGTTGGGAGTGGATCGTCATGTGCCTTTGCAGCCAGCTGGTCAGCCCGTTCGTTGCCAGGAATCCCGACATGAGACGGGATCCATTGCAAAGCAAGGCACCATCCCATGTCTTCAACTGCCGCTGCCTCAGACGCGACTCTCGCCAGCAGTGGGGTTGCATTATGTAGTCTCTGAAGCTGTTGGAGAGCACCTCTTGAGTCTGTGAGTACGACAGCTTTTGTTGGTGACGAGGTGTTCTTAATAGACTCAAGAGCAGCCCAGATGGCAACGAGTTCTGCCGTGGTTGACGACGAAACAAAATTTAGCCTGCCCGATATATCATATCCCATTTCTGGAATGGTAATCCCTACCGTGGCAGTCCGCTTGGTAAGGTTGATTGAGGCGTCTGAATAAACATGAATCCAACCTTTGTACACTTCTTCTATGCGCTCAAGAGCGATTGAGCGAGCGACAATCGCTGGGACATTCGCCTTGCGCTGTGGGATTGGGAGCGTCTCATGTATCTCCAGGGGAGGGCGCGTGGAATGTGGTGGTTGAGGAAGGATAAATTCGCGAGGAGCTCCAACCTCGAAGTCGAATCGTCTTGCTTGGCGCCCTAGGTGAGAGTTTGGCCGGGCAAAGAGATGTTTACGGATTGTGTCTGCAGGGGGGAGACTGCTCATACGAGCGATGTTGCGCAGCGCTTTCTCTTCAAGTCTCAAAGACAGCGGCCACTCTTCCGCTGCAACAATTGTCGCCACGTTCTCTGCTGAAGGAGGGAGTCCCAAGCAGATTCGTAGTGCGGACCGGTGAAAAGTATCGATGTCTCGGATTTGTGCCCTTGCAACAGCCAGTAGTGGCAGTGAATAGAGCAGCCTGGACATGATGAGCCCTTTGTACATTTGAAGTAGTGCACGTTGGGATGCACCCCAGGAGGAGCCTCCAAGCTGTCTAACGACACGTAGCAGTTGACGGCAACGTTGAAGTCTCTTGCGTACTTCAGGTCTCCATGTCACCCGATCATCGATAATAACGCCGAGATACGTGTGGAGTTTCACCCTTTTAACTGGCGTTCCAGCAAGTTTCAGTCGTAGGGAATTCTGTGGTGCTCGGCCTGTGGGTCGGTAGAGGAGAGAGGCAGTCTTTTCCGCAGATAGAGTAAGGCCTAGTTGCGCTATGGCTAGTGCAGTAGAGTCCAGTGCTACCTGGAGTCGATTACGAATCCCTATAGCGTTCCTTGAGGGCCCGACACACCACAACGCGACATCATCCGCGTAGATTGCCATGCCTATCCGAAGAGCTCGATTCTTTGCTGGAAGACACCGAGGGAGGACGCTCATGGCAAGATTGAAAAGAAGAGGGCTCAATACACTTCCTTGGGGTACCCCTTGAGCAATATGTCTAGATGTGCTAGTAGCATCTGGCAATTTCACGCTCATGGACCGTCCAGAAAGAAAAGCCTCAATAAAAGATAAGAGTCTGCCACAAACCCCAAAATGCTTTAGTCGGTGGATGATGGTTGGATGTGGCAATGTATCAAATGCACGACTGATGTCGAGGAACACGCAGTGTACCATTTGCCCCGTAGCCTTGGCTTCTTCTAGGGTTGAGGCAAGGTCTCCTATTGCATCCGCAGTGCACCTCTTGGCTCTAAAGCCAGCAAGTTCGTGCGAGAAGGCACCCACTCTATCCAAAAGCCAGGTTAGACGTTGAAGAACCATTCGCTCAAGAACTTTTCCCAAGCAACTTGTCAAGGAAACCGGCCTGTAGGATGAGGATTTTTCTATCGGCTTCCCTTGTTTGAGTATGGGAATTACTCTCGATTCTTTCCATGCATCCGGAAGTGCTCCTGTCCTCCATATGTCGTTGAGCTTTTCAAGTATGCCTGGGTGGTGTACAGGATCCACGTTCCTGAGCGACTGGTAGGTTATGCCATCGGGGCCCGGAGCGCTTTTCTTTCGACAGCGATGGAGTGCTTGAGTGAGCTCCTTTAGGGTGAAGTCTGAGTAGGTTGCCAACGATGTCTCTTTGTCTTGAGGTTGACTAACCTGGCTTTGCGGTGGATTTGTCAATCTTTCTTGGTATTGATGTGGTGGAATAGAGGAGCGGGAAAATTCATCCGCTAATAGCTCTGCCACTTCCGTCATGGACATACCTGATTTGATTGCAAACCCTGCAATAGGGTGTCGTGGAACCTTCGCGCCGGAGAGGGCTCGAGCGATCTTCCAAGCGCGCTTGCCTCCACCTGGACCACCAAGCGATGCGCAGTCCTGTCTCCATTGCCACCGCTGAAGTGCCTTGGTGTGTCGCCTGAATTTAGCGTCGATTCGGTTGTAGCGAGTCCAGTCCCATGAGGCGTTGGTGTGAAGCGCCCTTCGTTGTGCCTGCCGTCGGGCTGCTCGTAGGTTAAGCCACTCAAGGTCAGGAGAGGGGCTTGTAACTGGAACTGTGACGGATCGCGTTGAAAGCCGTAGGCACTCCGCAATGCATGTAGTAAGGTCATCATAGTTGCTGCCTACAATGGCAGAAGAGAGGTACTGGCGGAATAGGTCCCAGTTAGTAACTTTGCAGACCTTGAGGTTCTTTGGAGGTGCTCTGGGGTGTGTTAACCTGATGGGAACATGATCACTCCCTCCAGTGTCCGGTTGAGCTCTCCACAAGGCGACAACTTGTGACGATACCCACGTTATGTCTATCGTGCTGGCGTTAGTTCCACGTCTACAAAATGTCTTCGACCCGTCATTAAGAGCTCGCAGTTGTAGGGCTGCCGCTGTATTTTCGAGCTGTCGTCCCCTGGCGTCCGTTCGGGTACCGCCCCAGGATTCATTGTGTGCGTTGAAATCTCCACATATAATAAGCTGTCCTCGGCTACGTTTGTGAATTTCTTCTAGCACCTTTGCGTCCCATACGCCATGCGGAGAAATATATGCAGAAATAACCGTTGTGAGGTGCCGGCCGATTGCAATTATCACCCCGGCGTATTCTGCAATCTCTGAAGACAAGTCCGAAAGGTCAAGGGGGCATGGTATACATCGTCACGGACCAATATTGCAACTCGCGATCTTCCATCGGTACTTCGAGTTGCACTGTGATGAAAGACATAGGGAGACAGACGGACCTCTCCTGGGATCACGTACGTTTCTTGTAGAGCCAGCACATCTCTTCGTTCAGTTGAAAGAGTTTTGCGGAGAACGGGCAAACGTGTGCGTAAACCGTTTACATTCCATTGAAGGATAGAAGGAAACAATGGGCTACGTCTTTCTCTATGTGGAGTTCTTTGTGCACTGTTTCCGGGGTTACTTGTTTGTTGGCAGCTTTGGTCATTCGAGGGTCCTGCTAACATACCCCAAGAAGAGGAATCATAGTTTGCAGAATCGTCGTGACTGTGCGGGCCCATGATGCCTCGATGTTTCTCAATATAGCAAAGGCTATGTTCGCAGCTGCTCTGATAATGGACGTCCATCCATGGGCTTCGCCAGAAGATGCGCTTTTGTCCTCAGCGTCTCCCTCTTGTGTGGAAGAGCGCTGTCGTGTTTCTGGCGGTTGCTTGGGTGTTTGCTTCGGAGGTTCTGATGAAGCCGCTGCGTGCGCACCGTTCCCAGCACTTCTGTGGGCTGCTTCTGTATTAGGAGGCAAAGAATGGGTGCCTCCAGTTACAGACGCGTAGGACGCTCTTGACTTCGAAAGGTGTTTTGCCTGTTTACTCTGTATCTCTGGCTGGGGATTCTCATCGCCAGACCGAGATGCCTTCTGGCCCTCCAAGGCTGACCTTGCCTCACGAAATCCAATCGAATTGGTCTTGGAGTAAGTGAGTATCTTCCGCTCTTTGATCCACTTCGGGCAGGCATGTGATGTAGCCTCGTGGTCTCCTTGCAGTTGACACATCTCAGTGTCGGTGACTGACACATGGCATCGGTTGCTTCGTGGTGTTCTCCACATCGTTTGCAAGCCATAGCACGCGTGCAGGAGACCTTCTTGTGACCAAATCCGCCGCAGTTGTGGCACTGGAGCGGTTTCTCCTTATAAGGCAACACAGGGTGTCGAACATACCCCAGCAGAACATAGTTCGGCAGATGACTGCCTTGAAATGTGAGCTTCACGACGCGTGACTTTCCAAGACGTCTGATGTCGGCGATCTTGCTCTCTGAGCGGAGATTATGTTCCAGCTGTTCTTCTGTAGCGTCCACGTCAACGTCCCGGATGACGCCAACTGTCGTGGGCCCAGACAAAGCTAAGTAAGGTCGAACCGGTATACGACATAAGTCCGTGGTTTTGAGAAGCGCCTGTGCAGCTTGTTCGTTCAGAACTTCGACGGCGATCAGGTTGAGACGATCGTTGTACCGGACCTGACAGGCGGATTCCTGACATATGCCTTTCAGTGCTTCCGTAAGCTTCAGGCTACTGAGAGATGTTAATCTTGTGTCTTGATTGACGGGCACGAAGATAATGGTAAAGTCATCGGTTTGTCGCTTTGATGGACGTACCGTTTCCGTGTTTGACCACGAGCACGTCCTTTTTGTCCTTTTTCTGGTGACGAGATTCCATTCCCCAGTGGAGCCTTCGCTGTCCATGTCAACAATCTCCGCGACTGAGGGCGTCGATGAAGACTGCGAACATGCAGGATCTTTGCAGTCCAGGGCTGGCTCCTGTTCTGAACTGCCCGCTGAACGTTGTCCAGCTGGTATGGTGCTGCTTATCTCTGATGTGGACATACCTTAAGCTCTGCGGCGTGCCGCGGCCTGCGGATGCCCTAAATGCTGATATCCACCCAGGATATCTGGTCCAAAGGACCAGTAAAAATGTTTACAACCCAAATTTCTGAAGAGGTAGAGATTCAGCGTCTCTAGCTTGGCTAACTTCGTCGTCCTCCTCCAGGTAGAGGTGCCTTAGGCGAAAGAAAATACGAAGACAGTTGCACCGTTCACGGCCAGATGGCGCGCGCAAGCAAACTCTAAACGACGTTCGTTTTGCTCTCCAAATGAAGGTGCAGGATTTGAAAAGGGTGCTGAAGGCACGGGGCCTCTCCACCGCTGGCAACAAGAGTGAACTCGTGGAACGCCTACAAACAATTGGGGAGGCTCCCAAGGACATTCTCCAGGATCTGCATGGTGTCATTTCCAGTCTGGAGTCCCCGGGCAGCCGCAACATGATGGCGAAGGAAGACGAGGTGACTGCCGAAAACAACGATATCACGGCAGCTCCTACGGCTACACTGCCCGATGTCCAACGTAACCTTCAGTCTCAGGAGCTCCCGGGCAGCTTTGAGGCGGCGACCGAAGACGGAGGGAGTCTCCCGATGACAGCCAAAGTCGACACGGAAGAGTATGTTGATTGTGCTGACGAGTTCTTAACCGGGACGACATCTGCTCCAATAGTGGCTCGGGACAGTGCTTTTCCGGCCTCCCCAACGCTGCTAGGGGATGCACAGGGCCAGGACGGGCTGCAGTGCCATACCCCCGTGCAGTTTCCAGCAACCACTACGCTCCCGGACCCTGGACCTACTGCCAAGGAAAGTATGTACGAACACAAGGACAGAGGTACAGATAAGAACCAGCTTCACCCGTCTGCGTCGACCTACGACCTGGTAGTAGAAGAGATGACCCAGAAGGCCAACGAAGATAACATGTCATCGTCGGACAGGGGGCTTGTGAGCAAGGGGTGGACAGAGGAGCGCGCAAGCTATAACTGCAGTGTTTGCACCTCACTAGAGTGTGCACAAACATCCCAGCAAACTAGGCTTGAAGAGCTCGAAAGTCAAATGAGCGAACTGACCAATCGTCTACAACATGCTGATGCAGAGAGGAAAAAATTTGACCAGATGGCTCAGCGGTTGAAGAGGCTTGAAAATATGTGGCAAGAAAGGTTGGAAAGCAAGGAAGCACTGCTGAGTTTAATGGCCCGATGCGAGGGACTCGAGACAAGGCTCAACAGGTTGCTGAATGATCAGTTAGCAGACCTGCATGTGGCGTCACAAGAAGACACCTGCGACGACCAGGGGGTACTCTCTACCTCGGCGCATAAAACGCAGGCGTCCCAGACAGATTTACTGGGTACTAGGGGCGTGGAGAAAGCAAATGAAGCTCAAGAAGCCGAGAGCAACAAGACAAGCGTGGATGACACGCGCCCAAAGTGTGCCTCAGGCGTCAATAGAGCTGACGGTAGTGAGGACAAACTAGGACGACAGTCAATCCTGTGTCCCCCAGGTAACAACAGGGAGACGTGCAGAACCTTAATGAGCCATGAAAAATCCACCCAGCGATTCGTACGACCACCCTGGGGCGTAAAACGGGAGGTTTTAATTGCTGGAGACCATAATGTAGGGCAATTTGCACAGACTCTTCATGGAGAGATGACAGATGACCAAAGTGTGGAAATACTGATGAACAGAAAGGCGACTGTGGCAACAGTTCATGCAATGATCGCAGAGTATGAAGGACAGGCGAGGAGAATTCCTAGGATGTACATCCTACATGTTGGGATGAACGACCTTTTGCAAGGACACCAACCGGATGCAATTGTGGAGTGCCTAGAAAACAAGTGGAGAACGAGACAAGGTGCCCTGGTGGTTTGCTCTATCCCCGAAGTTACGAGCAGAGGCAAGGAGATGCAGGCAGCAGCTATGCTGCTAAATGCCAGGCTCAAAAAAATGTGCAAAAAAATACGAGCCAAATATGTGGACCTAACTCGGGACCTCGCGATCACAGCCACAATGAAGAAGGACGGGCTGCATTACAATAAAGAAGGTACCCACGTGGTGACGGGCCGCTTAGCAGAAGTCGCGGAAACTTTTTTAGGCGAGCGGAGGAAGAGGAGAAGCAACACAGGAGGTCATTGGTATCCCAAGCAGTTGGACGAAAAAAGCCTGACACAAAGTACAGAAGAAGTAGTACACCGCCAGGTACGCCGCCGAGGCCTGGAAGGAAGTCAGGTGCACGACAGCAGACCGGAAGCTCCATCGCCGTCCAGAGAGACCTGGATGGGATACCCCCCACGGCCGAGATTCAAGTCGGACACCAGGGGTCAAGAGGTGCGGCCAATCATGGAATGCGCCACAATGCAGGGGAGCGCGCTCCCAGAAAAGAAGTCTATCATGGGGGAATTAGCACCATCCAGAGAAAGAACCCCAGCGGTCCCGGTACCGACGTGCCTCCATCTCAGACAAATGCCACAATCAACTTGCATGGACCCACCATGGGTGGCGATGCCGAACCCACGGCAAATGAATATGGGACTATACCCGTTTGTGCCCAACTCGAGTATACCAGGGTGCTATCCACTGGACCCACCCCCATGGATACAGGCCATGGTGGCACAGACTGTTCGGAGGCAGCTGGAGACCACCGGACAGGAGTAAGACAACCCAGACGCTGTAACGACGGTGATGTAGTGAAGGGCCGAGTGGTGAGGAGAAGACGGCGGAAACACCAAAACACGGTGACGGAAAGAGTTGGGTTTCTCAACCTCCAGGGAGCAAGACGGGAGCAGAAATGGCAGGAGCTCTATCAAGCAATGGACACTGAGAGCATCGTGCTTTTTGGGGTTGCAGAGACACACCTTCGTGACCTTGAGGAACCGCCTATTCACCCGGACTGGCAGTGGACCGGGTGCAACCGGCAGGAAGGTCAGCGAAAAGGAGGGGGAGTAGGAATCCTATGCCGCAGCTCGGCATCCTGGCAGAGGGCAAACAAGACCTGCCAAGACCACATCTGGGTGACAGGAGAACTGTTACAGTATCCAGTGGCAGTGTGCGTGGTTTATCTTGCTGTGGGAAGAGCGCGGGAGGATGAGAACCAAGCGAGTGTGACATGTGTTGCCAGTGATGCGAAGGCCCTCGGCGTCGGTAAGAATATTTTGATCATGGGAGATTTCAACGGCCATCTTGGTGAGTTGGACGGGTGGGAGGACAGTAATGGGCGGCGGCTCCTATGGCTAGCGGAAGAGCTGCAACTTGAGGTACTCAACCTGCGGTCAACATGTGAGGGACAGGTCACATGGTGCGCTCGAGGAAGCAAAACCTGTATTGATTATGCTTTAGCGTCTCACCGTCTCGGAAAAAGCATTGCTCGAGTTTTGATAGACGAGGGCGGCGAGCACAGCCTTGGCAGTGATCATAATCGCCTCAGGCTGGACTTCAGCAAGGCCACTTGGAAAAAGACACAGGAACGATATCAACGCCCACGGCGAACTTATTTGAGCAAGCGGACAGTGGCGACTATCATGGAGACATTTGAGAACAGTGAAAGCAGGAAACAGGCGACTGGATATCAAGCCTACATCACAGTGCTTAAAGACCTGATTAAGCGACACGCACCAAAAAGGCTCGCTGGACGCAGACGACGTAAGAGATGGTGGGATGGTGAGGTCAAGTCAGCCATCCATGCCAGGCAGGAGGCTAACCTGCAGCACCGAATGGCGCTCCGTACAGGAGAGACTGACGAGATTGACAAAAAATGGCACAGTTATCAAGTACTGAAAAAAGTGCTAAACAGTTGGTCCAACAGAAGATAAGGACTGCGGATCTGGCTACTGTCCGGGACATTAGATGCAGCGGCAGGGACGCACCGAGGAAGTTCTGGGCCTACCTCGGAACGTTGGAGGGTAGAGACCAGGAAGCAGCCATCATTGACGAAAGCACAGGGGAGGAACCTAGCAACCTTGGCACCCACCTCTCGGATTACCTGAGGGAGAACTTTACCACCGAAGAGGATACATCCTCTCAACCGACGCTACACACAGCAGAACACTCGCAGGAGGAGGTCATCGGGTGGGTGACAGTCTTACGGGCCTTCGCGCATTTGAAGACGTCTACGTCTCCGGGCCTGGACGGGATTCCGGCTTCTGTTCTTAAATCGATGGGAACGAAGACAAGGCAGCAGATGGCAGAGATCTTCAGTGCAATCTTCAGTGGCTCAGAACCCGTGCCCCAAGACTGGAGGCTTGGTCGGGTTGTCTTGGTCCCTAAGAAGGGAGGCAACCGACAACATCTTCAGGACTATCGGCCACTTACAGTGACGTCCACCATCTACAGAGCCTTCGCACATATAGTGAAAGATTACATGGCAGCATGGGCAGAGGGGAATGGGGTGTTAACGGAGCTGCAGGGAGGCTTCCGTCGGGGTCGCCGACTGGAGGACAACATTTTTACGATCACCCAGTGTATTGAGGTCGCCCGTAAGGAAGGAAGAAAACTACTGTGCTGCTTCCTTGACATTGCGAAAGCCTACGACAGTGTACCTCACGAGTTATTGCTCCAGCACCTAGAACAGTTAGACATGCCACGGCAGTGGTTGGCCCTCGTCCGATGTCTGTATTCGGGCAACGCGGTGACAACAGAGATGAATGGTGCCAAATCGGAGCAAGTGACTGTAACAAGAGGTCTACGACAAGGCTGTCCGCTTTCTCCTCTCTTATATATCCTCTATGTGTCGGGGCTAGAGAGGCGCTTGCTCCAGTCGGGGGTAGGATTCTGTTTCACCCATTTAGAAAAAGGAGAGCCAGTGAACTGGACGCTACCAGGTCTCACCTTTGCGGATGACATCGTACTTACAGCGGAAAGTGTAGAGGCACTACAACAGCTTTTAGTCATCTGTGTAGAAGAGGCGGATGCGCGCTGCCTTCGCTTCAACAGCAAAAAGTCGGCAGTCGTGCAACTAGCCGGGCCTGAAGAGCCGCGTCTTGGTCACTGCGTGCTGAAGGGCGAACGAATCCCCTGCAAGGCACCTATAAGTACCTGGGTATTCTACTCACAAATAAGCCAGAATACCTAGCGGAACACCATCTCCACCTCAGAAAGACGGCCGTGCGAAACACCAGTGTCCTTCGCAAGCGTAACCTATGGAGCTGCAATCGATTTCTGGTTACAAGGGAACTCTGGAAAGCAGCCATGGTACCTGGCCTAACGTTTGCTAATGCTGTTGTGTGCATTCCTGGAGACGTAAGGGACATTCTGGAGCGCCGGCAGCGCGAAGTTGGGAGGCAGGCCCTAGGCTGCCATGGCATGGTGGCGAACGAAGCTGTCCAAGGAGATCTTGGATGGTCATCGTTTGAAGCCAGAGAAGCAGCTAGCAAGATCGGCTACGACGGGCGTCTGCGACTCATGGACCGAGGACGGTGGGCCAAACGACTATTTGTGTACATACACCTGACAGGGATACAGACAAAGTGGAGAAAGCGACTGTACCAGCTGGAAAAGAAATATGGCTTCTTTACTGTGCCCGTGGCTGCCACTACAGAGCAAAAGTGGGAACTGGAGGTGCGGAAGAGAGTGCGCGAGGAAGAGGCTGTGCAGTGGTCGGAGGCGGCCCGCTCAAAGTCAACCCTGCAAGTGTACAACCGCTGGAAAAATGAAATATCGACAGAGACAACCCTGTATGATAATAGCCTGGGCAGCCGCCTGCTTTTTGAAGCACGTGCGGGAGGGCTAAGAACGCTAGTGTACAGGCAGCGTTTTGACCAACAGGTACAATCAACATCATGCCGGGCATGTGGTGAAACCGAGGAAACTATCAAGCATATTGTGCTCTCCTGCCCAAGTCTCGTACCAAGACACCCGGTGGATTGGGGCCAGGCGCCAGACAACGGGCTACATCTAGACGAGGCACATTCACACGAACAATTTCTGGCAGAAGCCCTCGGCTTCCGAGTTGGGGACACAGGCAGGGATGCTGTGTGCTGGCCCAGTGTGGACGTAAATCGCGCTGCAGTGGCACTGCAGCCCAGCTGGAAGTGCAGCGACGCAGTCGAGAGGACTAAAAGGAGGCTGGAGGACTGGTGGCGAAGAATGCAACAGTAGTGCAGTTTTTTTTCTTTTTTTTCTTTCCGGTTTTATTTGGCTAGGTATGATTTCTATTCAAACCGCCCGCTTCAAAGGGAACAGCCACAAAATCATCATCATCATCATCATCATCATCATCATCATAAAAGCACTGGATATATAAATATTATCCAGGGTTTAAAGCAAACTACTCCAGATGGCGCTGTTACCACCCAATTCAATATTTTTAAGAAGAAACGGTTTCTAACTCTAGTGGTACCCAACATTCACTTTCACACTCGCCACGCTTCGCACTGGAAATTACATCGTACCTAGACATCACGCACACAATGCACTGCACAACGTAGGCACATATATTTCAACGTTACAACTGCAAGCACATACATAGTACACAACAGAACCCCTCATCACTTAAAGGAGCGGTGCAACGATATTCAATTGGAATGTTTTTCACTTTACACGAGCTTACTGGCCCTAGTGTGACTCAAGGATACTCGCTCGCAACGCCACTGGCCAAGAAACTCCTTTGTTGCGGTGTAATTTCAAGGACAAAAGCGATCATTTTCATTCAATCTCTCCTGTGCAAAATTTGATGACGTAACGTGGGGATCGCAGTACACCCAAGTGACGATATTTGAATGCGGTTCATAGATTGGACCCGAGCATTGCGTGGGCACTCGATTTGGGCTCGTGATAATTACTAGCTCGAGAAGCATTCGGGTAGTGGCCCGTGCCCAATCGCTGCAACGACGTCAATAGCCGAGCAGTAACAATGTCTGGAACTCAGCGCGTGTCCTGTGCTTTGCCAACCCCAGCGCGTGGCTATGATCAACATTGGCGGCATATAATCGGCTCCAGATCACGTGGCCGCTTGTTCTGGCTGCGAGTTGAGGGGGTGAACGCTGCTCGTTTTTCTTTAATTTTTTTCTGGGAGTTCTATTGCGTGGGGTGAAAAACGAACGCGTGTTTCATAGGTCATTAACGTCAGGGATCCGTTCTAAGCGGTATTTGCGCAAAGTACAAAAATTGTTGCATCGCTCCCTTTAAAGCATCGGCAATCCGTTCCGCCAATATTGCTTTGGGCGCCGCCATTTTGGGTCTTGGTAATGAGCAAACACAACTGCCGATCGTCATGATCCAAAGTGCGACTTCCTCTGCATTAGATGCGATGCTAGGAAGCTGATACAATATTGCTATGCTCTGTCGCGGGTGGTTTAAACATTCGTGGAGGACGGAAAAGCGTTTCCTGTGATTTTAGATAAAGCTTCAGATAACTGGCAACCATGATTTTAAGCCACAATATGGCCAAGTGTCGTTACTCTGAAGCGTAGCTAATTTACTGGCACTAGCGGGAAAAATGAGGAAGAGGCAGGTGTCAAAAGGTAGTGGCTTGTGGAATCCACGGGGCTCACGTCATGGCCCCTCCAGGTATTACAAGCTTCTTGAACAAGGGCATGAATAGTGTCATTAAATAAGCTACGCTTCAGAGTAGCGACACTTGGCCATATTGTGGCTTAAAATCATGGTTGCCAGTTATTTGAAGCTGTATCTGAAGTCACAAGAAACGCTTTTCCGTCCTCCATTTTAAACAGTTTGCGACAAAGCAAAGCAATATTACATGAGCTTCCTAACACCGAATCTAATGCTGAGGAAGTCGCAATTTTGAATCATGACGATCGGCAGTTGCGCCTGCTCTGCACAAGCACCAAAATGGCGGCGCCCACAACACTGTCGGGGAAGAGAGTGCCGATACTCTAAGCGCAGCTCATTTATTGGCCCTACTTCCCGCGAACCTCCTTTCCCCTGACTGAAACTGAAACTAAATATGAATAATACACCATTATTATAGCTTATTTAGTTTTAACCACCTACACATAGTGAGAGGTTTTATGTGCGACTGTTCTAATCAACGTTAGTTCTAACCGTCTCAAAAGAGAGAACGCGCGAGCTTGCGCTGGTTAAAAAAAGACGGTCCAAAGAAAAGAGGCGGCACGCTGTGTTCTTTGTGATTGTGCGTCTAATTGCAAATTGTTGTGTGTATGTTTATACAGCCGGAAGTTAGTCTGCCTTAGTGGGCGTCTGGTGTCTCAGGTGTAGATGAGCAATTTAGCCAGTGCGGTACAACCGCAAACCTGGGGACTTTAACGTGCACCACGCAGTAGTGATACACGACCGCACGCCGGTATGATGCTCTTCCACATCGAAACGGGCAGGGGCGGGGTGGGTTCTGCAGCGCGAGCTTTCGCTCCACGTGCTCCGAGCTGGTGTGCGCTATACCTTATTTCACCTTATGGTGTACCGCAGGAAAGGCTACAAGCGCGAGCTCCTTGCTGTACGGCACATCTCGGCGGCACAAGCTCTCGTGCACTAAAGGCAGCTGTCAACGCTATGAGCTCGCGCTTCTAGCCTTCGCTGCGGTACAACATAAGGTGAAACGGAGTATAAACATGCACTCGGCAACCGATCGCCCCCCCCCCCCCTTATATAAGTATTTGAAGATCGACGATGGACGTCGATCGTCTCGAGGTAATGTAACGTAATAACATTATATAAATATTAAACATATTGAAGGACTGAACGACTCAATTTTTTAATTCATGTATTGTAATATGGCGGTAGCCTATTGTACTTATTGTTGATGAAGAGCAATAGGAGGTGACTAGGTAATGATTAAATGATGCAGCTCTATAAGGACGACGACATTAGTGGGTATCGAACCACAACGTACAGTGCCAGACTTGTTTCAAGTATCGTGTACCCAAAGACCTTTCTTCACCCGCAACAGAATATTGTCGAATCAATGAGGATGCTGCTTTACAACTGTACGTGGAACAGGAAAACTGCACTGTACAGAAGTGCGGCTTATTCGTTAATATGAGGGACGGATTTCTAGCAGCATTCCCTGATTGACTACTTGGAACAAATGGCCTCATTGACGTAAAGTGTCCCCGTTCCAAAAGATTCTTGAAGCCTACTGAAACCGCAAAGGAGTATGAGGCGAAAAATAAGAAAAAGGAGCCTGGTGTGAAAGGTCCAAATCAATACCATAGCTTCTACTACCAAATACAAGGGCAGTTACACAATACAAAAAGAAAGTTTTGTGATTTCGTTAATATTTACGCTCAAGGGCATTGATATCCATCGTATTCAGAGGGAAGACACCTTCTGGTCGACCAACATAGAGCCTTTTCTACTCAAGTTTTACATGGAAGGCCCGACTTCCGCTGAAATTCCTCACGTAGACGAGTTGTCCGACCGAATAAGTAGGCATTACTCCCGATCTGGGAATCTCTTAATCTTCGTTCGTACACCATAGTATCATGAGATCGAGGGCTCTGGCTCTTCGTCCGCCGAACATTGCATCGGCCGGTGTTTTTACCGTGTAAGATGAGACCGTCGCGTGCTGCTGGAACAAGAACCTGGCGATTCTTCACTGAACTGCTTCTTCCGTAAGCTTCAAGAGGGCTTTCTTCGTTTCGCACACTATCTGTTCTGCTTGCCCGTTAGTTGCAGGATGGTATGGTGCACTAATGTGATGCCTGATGCCGGTTTTTTTTCTTTTTCAAAAACTTGTTTATTTTATTTGAAGCAAGATTTGGCGCGTTATCAGAGAAAAGTATTTTTGGTAGGGCAAAAGTAGGGAAAAGAGAGCGTAGAACGTCAATGACGCGTTTGGACGTCGTGGCAGGCATCGTGTAAACTTCCAACCACTTAGAGTACGCATCGACCATGACTCCGCAGATGCGGATACGTTTCGCCACCCACCGACTGAATAGTGGATCGTTTTCAGTTACTGTTCATGATGGCGCTGGACTCGAGGAAGACTTCGAGTCTTTGCACAAAGTTAGCCCAGGTGCCAGCACTTTTGTCGAAAGCGGTAAGTGTTCGAAACGTCGAGAACGTCGGTAGCCACGTTCTGTGCTTGACACTGGACGCTTACCATTCGCTGAGAAGAAACTTGCTTGTTCGTCTGCCACGAGTCGTCCGATATCAGGTCATCACGGCAACTCCGCATGTCCATAGTTAGCAATCACGTGAACTTATAAATTCCCGAACGCTCTTAACTTGCCGTCGCTCAACGCCGTTCATTCATAGCGTCTTCATTGCAAATAAACATCTTCCTATTTATTCGGAGGGTTTTCATCATACTCCTCCTAAGCTGTACTTACAACATTATGTGTGTCGGTACTTCCGAAAATATTGCAACGGCGTTTGTTTTCTGGGAACTATAATGTAACAACCTTTACAACATCTTCCGAATCCCGTGAAACACAATATTTTGTGACATCACTTTTCAGTAATCATTATAGTGGTGAGGTAAGTACCGTAAATCGCGAAGCAGTTTACTTGACGTCCGCTTCCACTGGGGTCTTGGAAGATTGAGTCTACTGAGCGTGCATTCCTGCAGAAGAAGTTTTCATTGATAGAATATTGACACGTCAATCAACAATTGATTCCTTCTTGGTAAAATTTATTGCGAAAGCCCGTGACAACCGCCGAACCGCATCTCTCTATATAAGAGAACAATTTATACCCAGCCTGACATTTTCGCATACATGCGTTTGCTGGGCCACGCTACTTGAGCCAGCTGAGCACAGCTGGCAGCGGCGCGAGCAAGGCCACGAGGGAACGTGATGGTGCTCGAGCCATCCCACCGTGAACCAATGTTTCGGCCACCCCACGGGTGCGTGTCGCCATCTATTGGTTGAACTAACGCCTTGTTCAAGATGGCTGCCGTGGGACCGCAGCCTTAAACGGAACTTCTGACATAAATGGGAGTTTTATCCGCTTCACTTTGAAGCCGTGGTCATACCTCGAATACATGCCGTGTGAAAGACAGTCTGCAAACATTGTCTGAGGCGTGTACCTGCGGATACATATGGAGCGGAAGTTTGTCTGCTTTAGAGCACTATATAGCTCCTTCGGAGCAGAGTAGCGCAATCTAGAACGCCGTCTCTCGGCGACTAGCGGCGAACGCCCGGAGGTTCCAACTCCGGTCAGAAATGCATGGGGAACGTGAGAAAATCGTTGTTTCTTCAATGTTGTGGAGATGTACGGAACGACAATAGTTTTTGACATAATAAAGGAACATTTTAGAATCATTTGCGCTGGGTTGTGTGCCAAGTAAGGACGTAATTTGTTTTTAAAAATTGCACGAGCGGCATCATGCAGCAGACGACGCGGCGACGTCACAGCGTCCACGTGACCCGCTCCGGCCAACCCAAAGAGCCCATCTCCGCTGCGTGCAAAAATCGTCTGCTTCAAACGCCATTGCCTTGGAAATTGCCTTCTCAAAATTTGCACACGCATCCGATATTATTAAAACTTTGATAAAGTGTTTAGTGCTTTACCAACTTCACGACAGACTAGTTTTGAAAAGTGTGAACTCGCCGTTTATTTTTTAATTAGCCGTGTTGCGTCGATCTCCATGTATTCTCCCATAGGGCGGGCCGCCTCCTGGAACCCTGAGTACCACGTGACTCGCGCCGAGCTGCTCTGTCGGCCATGTTGTCGGCAAAACACGCGGATCAAAGGATTGCGCTACTCTGCTCCGTAGGAGCTATATAGTGCTCTAGTCTGCTTCTTGCTCAGGAGTTGCGGTGACGTCAGACAGACGCCGAGCTATGATTGGCTGTGATTGAAAAATGGTGGGTAGACCTCGAAGCAGGCTGCCTCGAGGTCTACCCTGTCATTCAGAACCAACTTCAAGTGAAACACAGTCATAGTAGATCGTTTCGATACCTCCGATAACGATTCCCGATAAGTTACAATAGAGAGTTTTAGTAGATCGTTCCGATGACTCCGATAACCATACCCGATACTCTGCCTCCGCCTTTGCGCTTGCATATATAGTATCGCTATCGGGGGTATCACAACGATCTACTAAAACTCTCTAATACGACGCATACGCGAAGGTGTCAACGGAGTATCGGGTATCGTTATCGGAGGCATCGAAACGACCTACTCTCCCTAAAAGTTGGACTGAAGTTAAAATTGTGTGCGCACGCGCGAAAAACAAATATGAGAAGGAGCAGACGCCATCTGGCGGGGGAAAAGCGCGATATTTGTTGGATATGATTCTTCCATATTAATAAACCAACTAAAGCATTAAAAGCGCGTGTCATTGCTCTTGTATTGTGTAAACATTGGTGATCATATTGTACAATATAGAAATAAAGTATTGCATAAAACATTTGTTTCACAAAGTTAGACTTTTTTCTTTTTCTATGAGTAGAAGTCGGGCAATTTTGTTTTGAAGTCGAAATTTGTCAAACTTAGCTAATAGTAAAAAAAAGTTCGCCGAGTCATTCGAATCTCGAGGTTAGTCGACGAAACCGCAGGTTCGACTGAGGTTCGCGACACCCCTAGAGACAACGTGTGAAACGGCAATCTTGTTTTTTTCTTTTTCCTTTTTTTTTGTCGATACTTGCGTTTACGACCGTAGCGGTCGTAAACGCAAGTATCGACAGAAAAAGAAAAATGAAGGACGGCACGTAGTTAGGTAGCCTAACTACGTGCCGTCCTTCGAACCAAGCTGAATTGTATCACTTTTGTGAATGTTGCGTTGCTGCGGGTCTCGCTTCGCCGCCCGTAGCCTTCGGAGATCTGGGCGTAAAAATTGTTTCCTAACAGGTAGGAGCTTCTGTGTTGAGTATGCCGAGGATGTACGCACGTGACATTGTTCTCTGGAGCGGTCTCAAACAAATTGGGGTTCCGCAATGGCAAAGCGTTTTCATTTTCACTTAGCGAGGGTTCTGCCATTGTTTGACTCGCGTTGTATGCTATCAAGATTGGGTGTTCCGCTTCGTTCGCTTCCGTTCTCGAAATGCGGATTGGATGAAATCCAAACTTCAAATTTTTGTTTCGCTTTGCTTATATTTTTGGATAAAGGGATAAGAAGAAAAGGGAAGGGGGGGGGTCTTTTATTTATACTTCTTTTATTGAGTAAGTGGCGCCATCTAGGTTCTAAGACGTGAAGCTTACGAAAATGGGGAGCGCGCTCCTCTTCAAGTATGTTGTGAAAGCTGTTGCGGATGGTGGCGAAAAGGTGCGGTAATATAAAAGGGCTTGTAAAAAATTGTGTGCGCCAAAAGAAACTTGTTTTTTAACAGTAGGCAGTCAATATTTTGTTTTGTTTGGGTGCTTGTTTATTTATTGACGACACACATCAACAACAACGTGCCTTGAAAGAAAGACGTACTTTGAAGACGACAACGTGTTCGCGAAGCGTTTCTTTGCGGCCTCTATCGCGTCGCTACCTGTTTTACGGCGACCAAACTCGGTGCCGCCGTGTGCTTTCTTTCTTTTCCTGCTCTTTCAAGTTTTCACGCGCCGCGTCGCTCGCCCTTGCGTAGATTCGCGTTTCCCAAGACCAGTCTTTTGTTTGAGTGTGTGGCAGAACCAATCCTGGAACTACTCTCTAGAACACTGTACTGAACTAATACCTTCCTATTTCTTTTTCTTTTTCACTCTGAAATTTGTTTATTGGGAAAGAGCGCGATAGTTCTTAATTACCGCGGCAGTTCCCTCCGCTTCGCAGTTTCTTTTAATCTCCTCTTCCGCTTTTTCACAGACGTGGCGCGACTTCAAACGTCTGTAGAAGTAATCGGTGGCACTGGGGTAGAGCCAGTTGTACGTGATTTACGCTGACTCACGCCGCACATCGTAGTTCCCCTTTTTCTTAATTGCTTATTTACATGATCAAATTTTTACCAGTCTGCGTTATTGTAGTTGGGCCTATATCGGTTTTTACCTTTGTAGGTTTCTTGTTTTCGTGCCAGGTGGCAGGCGAGACCTGGATTTAAAAAAAAAAAGATTTTTCTTTATTCCCCTGGTTTGTGTTATTTCGTCATATTCTTTTAGACCTTAGGTTGTAAAGCCTGGATTAAGATACCATTAGTCTCGTTTCGGCACGACGAAAAAAGAAAAATGTAATGCTTTCGAGGAAAAACGTCTGTACGGGATTTGCGGAATCGGGTATCGATTCGTCTTGCTTATCTCTCATACGCGTTTACTTTATTATTTTTCTTCCCTCTGTTAGAATGACTGGCGGTTTGCGCTACTGCAGGTTGATTCACGCTTCTCGGTAGTTTAAGGCGTAAAAAAACGAATTACCTTCTTCGCACCGTGAGTCACCGGTACTGAAAGCCGTTTTCTGCGAAGCACGGGAAGTGTCCGGCACACGTTGCTTCTTAGCGATCGAGTCGACTGCTGTGTTCGGCCTCCGGAGCCGTCGAAAGACTGAAGGCATGCAGTTTCTCCGAGCGGCTTATGCTGGATTCGAATGAATTGCAACCTTGAAACGGCTTGAAACGGTTGCAATGGGCCTCCCACGAAATCGCGGATTTCGCAGGTACCACTTGTCACGTTCATGATTCACTGCACTTTTGGTTGCACACACGCACGCACAAATAAATACACAAATAAACATGAGGTTATATCCAGGACTTCGGGTACATAGGTGACTAAGGTTGCAAATGGCACTTCAAAGATGTACCTAATCGAATCGTGTTAAGATGTGCGCATCACGACGGTGTTGCCTCCAAGTGTTTCATGGTGAAGCACGAATTTGCATTTTTATATATTTACATTTCCCGGAAGATAAAACAACCGCAACAACGAAACATCCAATGCTTTGGTTCAAGCGTACTCCTTAATTTATCTTCTCCTAAAAAAAAAAAAACAAAACGATATCTTTTTTTTTTTTTTGCTTGCTGTTTAACGGGGGAACGCCTGTTTGGTTAATTTTATTCCCTCAATTCTACGGGAGACATGCTTTCTCCGTTTTGGGCGAAAAAAAAAAGTGCGAGCCCGAAAATCTTTTACACCCGTCGTATCGTGCCTAAACATGGCCAGTGAATGTCTTCGTATCCGGCTGCGTTGCTAGGATTTCACTGCGCAAGCGCAACCCAAATGAGCCAGAACCCAAGCATGCAGCGAGCTTACTTCCACTCCTTTTGAGTCAGCCATTTCTTTTAATGCCTGGGTTAAGGCTAAGGCCGACCCGCCTTTTTCCTTCGCACTTGGGGCGGTGTGATGATGCAAGCCTCGTGGCTCATCGTTTTGATGGCGCTGGGTTGCTCGCTGTTCCCCCCGTTGCTGGGGTGTTAGGGAGATACCGCTGTTTCACGGCTGTACGCGCTCGCGATCTCTTCTTAATGGGACATTTCATTTTGTGTCACCGCCTTTCGCTGGAGCCACTAAATAGGCTACGTTTCGGAGTAACGACACGTCAGCCATTGGATTGGACTGGATTGGAACTTAGTGCCCACCATAATTGTTGTCAGTTTTGCGAAGCTTTGTGTGAAATTACAGGATATACGATGAGGCTGGGGCCTATGGGGGAACTCGTCTAAACTCGTATATTTATCTCAAAAACCGCAGGAAAAAAAAAAGAAGTGCGGCTTTTGCGGAACGTTATTAATTTCCTCTAATGCGTCGAATTAAGATATACGCAGGTGCATGTTAGATTAGCTTTATGTTATTTCATCGATACATACACGTTTTGAATGACAAAAAGCATATCGTTTCGTCCCTCGACAAACAAATCTTGTGAGAACTACTTCCCGTAGCGCACGAATAATGTACAAAACTTTATTATGTTTCTGCGTGTGACAACGAAAATGTAGGTCCAAAAGAATGTGGTCTTTGAGCCACAGTCACGCTGCGCGTACGTCGTACGAAACTGTCTTCGAACATGATGACAGAATCATCCGCGCACGCGCTTCGGGCATATATTCGAAGTAGGTGTATGCGGGGCGCAAGTTTGTCTGCTTCGTTTGCAGGGCGTTGCGGTGACGTCAGAACGACGCCGAGCTCTGATTGGCTGTGCTAGAAAGCGACAGTGCATGAGCACCACTATTTCTTTTTTCAATCAGCCAATAAGAGCTTGGTTTTCTGACATCATCGCAACCATTGCGCAAAAAGCAGACGAACTTGCGATCCGCATTGCTTTAAGTTTATACCATACATGTACGTAACGCGTTACAAGTAACGAGTTACTTGTACCTAGTTACTATTTTCGGTAACGAGTAACGTATTTAGTTACTTTTTTAGAAAAGGAACGAGTAACGGTATTTAGTTACTTTGAAGGCCAAGTAACGAGTAACGGTATCTCGTTACTTTTGAGGAGTAACGTGTACAACACCGCTTAAACGGCCTCGTTTTTATTCCAGCCTGAGTATGCGTTTATTGTGGCAAAGGCAGATGGGCAACCCGAAAAACTAACTAAACAGTATGACAGTACAGCAACGTATATCGCTGAACACGTCAGTCGAACAGTTCGACTGACGTGTCCAGCGATAAACGTTGCTGTACTGAACTCTACAGCTGGGAATGTCCTTCACCCAGCGAGCACAATCAGGTTCGTTGGTTGAACCTTCTAAAAACGGGTACGGACCGAATGTAAACCCGGAGGTTGCAAACACGGGAAGGCACATAACCCATTACCCGCTGTCCTCAATGAAGGCGCAGTTCTCGAAGATTCACCAGCTCTTCCTGAACCACAACACTGCCGTTCCTTCGAGCGCGTCGGTAGAACGACTCTTCAGCGTCGCCGGAGATGTATTTTCAAGGAAGCGGGGAAAGATAACTGATGAAAATTTCTATAGGCAGCTGCTGCTTAAGGGCAATGACTACTAAAAACAAAACAATAAACCATGAAACAAAAATAGTTGTGTATTTGGTCGTCAAAGTAACGTGGAAAGTAACTCGTTACTTTTGAGGTAACTCACGCGTTCCTTTTGAGAATCGGTAACGAGTAACGTATTTAGTTACTTTTTGAGCGAGTAACGAGTAACGGTACTTAGTTACTTTTTTGGGTAACGTGTACATGTCTGCTTTA
>JAZHYW010000077.1:0-32401 GCA_037355805.1 Ixodes ricinus
GCTCAGCTGGCGCTAGTGTGCTGTTGCATTTGAAGCAGACAGCAAGCAGTCTAAATTTGACTTCCGGTAATGTATTCCTATGGGAAAAAGCGAGTGCATTTTCTCTCTGCGCTCGATTATAAGAGCAAATATCACGAATAACTTGTACGTACTAGGCACATTGGAACATTTCTCAGTCACGCAGACGAAATAAATGGTCAGTTACGGCGTTTTTCTTTCAAATTCATCGCATTAAAAACGGTGCTAAAACGGCTTCGCGCGTGTATTTTTGTGCACTGTCGGACACATGTTAGCGCGAACACGGCGTCGACGCTTTCCAACATAGGGGGATATACGTGCCAAACGAACGAAGGACATGTGGAAAACCGAGAGAGACGGCAAGAACTACGCAGTAACACTGGATAAGTAACTCCTTGTGCTTGCAGACGATCAAAATAACGTGAAAGTCGCGTAATATAGTCAGATTTGCAATAAATAAGTACTGTGAAGATGCTTGTTCTGGGTTCAAATGGTTCGAAGCATCACCCGCACGCTCCAAATCTTTGCAAATAAGGGGAGCCAGAGAGCAGGTGCCCGATAAAACTGCCCGACATGGGAAATAATAAAAAGACATACCTTTCGTAGCTCACGTGCTTTATTTTTTGCGTTCGAATGTTTCTTTAACCGATCGTAAAGATGCGCACGACGGAGTCATTTTCATCCAATGACAGGACGGGCATATTAGCAATATATAAGCACCACCGAAATGCTAGCGAACCTGAACACACACTACATTCCTTTCGATCGTTAGTTTGCTTAGAACCGTCGCTCGTTCTCACATACCTTCCTTGAAACAGGGGTTTGGGCCTGAAATAGAGCGAAGTTTAACATCGCTCAGTGGTAAAGAAAAATGCTGTAACTAAAGCAATTACACTTTCACAATACACAATGAAGGTGACATGCCTTATCCGTTACAACCGATATGACAAAAGTTATTCGTGTTATTTTCCGGCGAAGAGACCTACCGGGAGTCACGCGCGTTTTCCCATAGGAATACACGGGGAGGCTGGAAATGTAGACTGCATGCTGTCTGCTTCAATTTGCAACCGGAAGTCCCGTGAGACACTAGCGCCAGCTGAGCCTCTAGCGTTTATTGTAATAACTCTATGGCCTGGAAACGAAGTATAGGACCCCTGTTTTCAGCTGCGCGATCTTTCTCACGTGCTCCACAGGCTGGTGTGCACGTGTGCGCTGGTCAACGCGCTATACTTCGTTTTCGGCAGGACTCCAGACGCGGGCAATGCTACAAGCACGAGCTCTGGGCTTTCAGCGTCCCTGCCAAGCACGCGCGCTCGTGCAATGCAAGCACTGTTAAGGGCCGCACGCGCGCTCGTAGCATCGACTGCGTCTGGACCCAAGCTGAAACGAGTATAGTCAATCCGTACCGATCCTTCGGTGCGCGTTCACTGCGTGGATGGGCGCTGAGTACGCAAGCCCATTGCGCACGTACGCCCTGACCATGGCCTCCTCAATACCCACAGGAGCCTGGCAGTTCAACGAGGCAGGCGTCCGGTCGCAGACTCTGAGCGCGAGGGGATCTGGTAGCACAGAGCATTTATCGGGGACCCTGTAGTCAGCGAACAGCTTTTTTGCAGCTGGGGACCCGAAACATGGTTTCGAACCCGACGAGAAAAAGAAACAGTAGCGCGAAGAATTGGAAAAGCTACAGGAGGCAGACATTCCACCGCTCAGGACAAGTGTGTTTCCAGCGTCTCGCAGCAGCGGGGCGCCCCTTAGATTTTAACCCCACCGTGCATGCCGTTTTGGCGCTTTTTTGACGGTTTTTAGCTTTCTTTCCATGTGGCCTCACAGTCATAAAGTTAATGTCAAATTAAAGAGCTGTTCTTGAACTATAGCTTTAATGTCTCGATATTACTAATATCTTTGGTGGTCTAGTTTATATATTCAGCTTTTAATAGACCACAGTTCTAGTATTAGAAAAATGTATTATCTGCGTTAGTAGCGTCCCATCTGTGCACGGCATTTGACGTGAACGGTTGCGGTTGAATATAATGAATTACAAAAGTGCGCCAACAGTAATTGTGACAGATAAGTGTGTATTTTTAACATTAGAAGTATAAAAGTTTAAATTGATGTCATTCAATTTCATGGTGCTATAAAAACGGAAATAACGTCGACTAATCTACAATTACGAGACATTAAGTTATGCAGCATCCTTCGATATTAGTTTTTCCGAGAGCTTCCATATCCGATATATCACACGTTGAAGAATGTTATTGGACCTCATTCCATTGCACCAATTCAGTTACGGCAAGTTGCACTTTCTTATGCTAAAATTCAGATGGCGACACGTGTTCAAGAATAGCCTGATGTGCATTTGCCGTCGTGTGCCGCTTCGGAACGCCACAGGAAAGACAGAAAAAGCGCCAGATGTTACGGTGTCGGATGCCTGGATGCCCGCAGTGAGCGAGGCGCAGTGATGCCAGAACAGCAAGCGCAGGAGCTACTAGAGGTTACGGGTGCACCACAGCTGCGTCTGTGCGTTCTACTGCGCGTCAGTACACATGCCTGACGCGATCCCGAATGAAATGGGCCGCCGTAAAGCGGTTCCGCCGCGTATGCCGAAAACATTTGAGCATGTTTTATCGCAATTGCAGCAATCACTTTTCGCACCTCGAACTGTGCTTGTTGGAATGGTTCGACTATATATCTGTTCAAGACAAAAAACATCTCGGTGGCTTTTAAGTGGCAATGGTATTAAAACTAAAGCGACAAAACGTCTGAACGTCTAGGTGGCTCTGAGCCAACAGCGCTGGCATGTGGATACCATCTCTGTCGAGGTTTTAATGACCGAGCCGAGGTGGCCGCGATCTGACGGAGGGCAATCTGAGATTTCGGTTGCTCGTCAAAAGACATCCTGTGTCAAAAGACATCTAGTTAAGCAAAATAAACCCGCGATTTGTTTTTGGTTGGGGCGTGTTAGGTGACCTTTTGTTGGCTTGGCTTGTGAACACCTAAGATCTGAATATTTGCTTCAGCATGTAGCTTGGAGCGCAGTCAACGCTACGGCTGACGAGTGCCACTAAACACGCTACTAGGTCTGATGAAGCCGCTGATGCAGCGCCAAGAGCGCGGGTCCGATGCAGTTCGTTCTCTTTTTCTGTGCCTGTGCGGTTCAGGCTTAACTAGAGCCACTCAACTACGCCTCAGCGTCATGACAGTCACTCATCTTGGTGCTTAAAATCATGGTTGTCAGTTATCTGAAGCTTTATCTGCCGTCACAGGCTTCTTTTCGTCTTCCACAAATGTTGAAACGGTTGCGACAAAGCAAAGCAATATTACGTGAGCTTCTTAACACAGAAATGTGCTGAGGAAGTTGCACTTTTGAATCATGACGATCGGCTGTTGCGTTTGCTGTTCTAACCACCAAGATGGCGGCGCCCACGGCAATATCGGGGAAAATTGCCGATGCCTCTAAGCGTAGCTCATTTGGTTTAGTTCCACTAGGTAAACTAAAGCCACTAATGAGCTAATTTTAATTCACTAGGCTAAGCCAAAGTCGGAATTGGATCGTTGGTTGAATGTGTTGTGGCACCGCAGATCAGAGCGCGTAAATAAATGCCCTAGCGCGAGCTCTGTTCAAAGCACGGAGCTCACGCTGCAGATCCGGTAGGGACTAAGGCAGTAAGGACTAAAGCCCCTCGATGTGTTTGCGTTGGTCTTTCAAGTAACGTCATGTATGCCAGTGCACGGAGGACCGTGTCTCGAGCGGCCTTGAATTCAAATGGCGGCGCAACGCTCAAATGTCTGGCCCTTGGAAGCAAACGGCGGCGGAGCACCCGTTCGTGGCACGTGTCTTACGCGTTTCTACAACAATGGTTGGCGATGCGCAGCAAAAACGCCTTTATCCAGAGTATTTAGCAGGGACCTTTGGTTCTGGCGCCCATCTGCATCCCTACCGTCATGCGATCGCGTATCACATATACTGCGTGATGTGTACGTCAAAGACTCCCAGCTAACAGTTGCACTGCCTGGCTAAATTTAAATCTACAACGGGTAACAATTTGGCCCTACGAAACCACTGCTCTTTAAAACTAGCGACAAAGTTTGAATGCGCCGTTAAATTGCATTTTTAGTGAGTGTTCGCGTGTTCAGGATTTTTTTGTCTGGTTTAAATCTTTGAATATAGAGCCCTTACTTATGATGAAACAGACTATAGTTGTCGGATTCTGGAAAAATATACTATACAACTAAGAAAATTGCGATGCTTGCAAAAACACACAAAAAAGACGCACTTAATAAAAATAGAAAAATAACAGAATTAATTATATTTGAGCTTTAAAATGCTTGAGCGCCTAAAAGCTGTAAACGTCTCTCCATGCTTTGAATGGTGCGCTTGTTCACTGGAAAGTAGTTCAGGTATGGTGGCTGTAAGGGGAGGTGTGCCGAACAGAACATCGATAGCATGCCACTTGTTCATGACGCCGATGGCACCGGTACCCTGCACCTGGTGCCGTCGTGCGGCGCACAACGGCACCACGCGTACTAAGTGCGTCCTGCATGAGCACGCGCAGCACGGGACGCTCTCGTGCCGCTTCGAGCAGAAATTCACCGGTAGCCTGGCTGACAGCGTCACTTTCGTCGTGAAGCGGCGGCACGTGGAGCTATCCAAGAATGCAGAGAGCTCGGCACACCTACCCCTGCTGAGCCACCATAGTTCCAGGGCAGCATGCTCGCGCTTGTATGTTCCGCTTTCGCCCGCGCGATAAAACCGAACACTTTACTGGCAGTAATCTGTTTAGAGAAACAAAGCTTGCCTTCTGCTTATGTGTAATGTTCTCAGTTTTTTCATGTAATTACGCACGTGTGTATTATTATTGTTTTCGTTTCCCACTGCGATTCAGCTTGTGCTATCTCTTTGTATGCTACATGGATTAGACAACAAGGTAACCCAGGAGCATTCTATTTCGCGGATTTCAAGAACTCCGTGCTGCTTGCCACGTGTGCCAAAAGCAATAAAAATATTCTAACCTTCAAAATGCGGCTGCTTGCCGTCAGTAAACAACGTTGTTTGTCAAGAACAACTGCGATTGTGGAAATCACGTGGAATTGCATGACGTTATGGCGCTTTTTTGACCCTTTATAACTTTCTTTCTATGTACCCTACAATTAAAAAGGTTAATGTCAAATTAAAGAGCTGTTTTTCATCGATACTTTAATGTCTCGATATTACGATTAATTTTAGTTGTTAGTTACTTATTCAGCCTTTAATAGGCCATAGTCTCTAATATTGAACAAATATTTCTCGAGTTATAACGTCCCATCATCGGCATCACGTGGGAAAAACTCGCTCTAAGCACGCGACCGTTGGCATGCAGTGAATACTCACGATCGGCGCCGAGATGATTGGTATATGTCAGTAGGTGGAGTTTTTCTATCGATCTAGAGTTAGAATGTTTCATTCTTTCTGTTGTAAGCTATCAGGAGACAACTTACATCAAATCTGAAGGTAACAAAGTACTATGAACATTGAAACATAACTGCCTGAGCAGTATATGCGTACAAGCTTTTAGCTTTCGATGCACCCTTAACTCTCGATGAGCTCAACGCTAGTGTAAAATGTAGCACTATTTCAGTCTTAATCACCGTACCACGTGCGTGCTTACACTATATTTTATACAACGTCAAACTCTACCCGTTTGCATCTTTTTCAATTTCGCACACCAGATTCTGCGCGCATAAATCACCCAAATTAAGACTGGTACATTGCTTAAACACTGTGCAAAAGCTATTTACAGACCCATAATCTTTGCCTGGCCAGTCATCGAATTTATCACTGAACTCGTAATAAAATGAATTCTTATCCTGTATTGCTGCGAGTTAATTTTTAACCTAGGCATTTTTTTATTATGACTCCCGCACCAGTCTTAGTTGGGTTTACCAAACTCAATATATAAACGTGAGCGTCATTTTTTGTGTTTTACAGACTCGGAGTTTTGGTCAAATTAAACACCCAGCTACCTAAATGAGACACTTGACGCCTGAAAAAATAGTTCATTTGCTTTGATTTTTGAGGTATTTAATTTCTCATGCTGGAGTTTTGGACGCCCAAGCTTATCACGTCATAACGTTTTGCTGGAAATCCACAAGGAGTCAAACACATGCACGACAAATGTGGCCGGCACTGTCATATAAATCTGATCCGCATTGAAATATGAGTGATTCGGCTTTTGAAATATGTGTAATTGGCCATGTGGTAACTTTGGCGCGCCCCCGAGTTTCTCACGAGAGCTTCAAGTCGTTCTAGGAAGAGTTGATTTGGTGGTTTTCGATGACGCTCAGTAAGTTCCTAATTGGAATCATATGTCTATTTTTCCTAATTAAAAGGTTAATAATAACCTTTATGTAAATAGCCAACTTATCAGGAAAGATTATCCACACACATAACGTCCTCCTGCCCGTATAACTCACCTGCACATAAACCGCTTAGCGTAACTTTCACGGCTTTCTTAAAACAAAATCTGTAAAGATTAAAAGAGAAAAAAAAACAGCCTGTATATTTCACCACATTGATATATGTATAATTGTTCCTCTGAAATCTCCGCGGGAGGTGCTATCGGTGCACAGGCAAAATTTCATGTTTTTCAACGTGTCGGTTGTTTTGTTGTGCATGCGTCTCGCCATTTGGCCCAGGACGATTTTCGCGTTTTTGTTGCTGGCCGCATTTGCTGGAGACGTGAGCTCGGAGCGCAGGCCAACTACTGCGCTTTGCGCGAGAACTGAGTGCACGCCGTGTTGCGTTTTTGCAAGAAAGCCCGTGCAGAGAAAAACGGGAACGCGACAGAACAGCACACGACAAAACAGCACGCGACAAAACAGCACGGTCAAAACAGCACACGTCAAAACAGCACAGCGTCAAAACAGCACGGCGACAAAACAGCACGCGTCAAAATAGCACGCGACAAAACAGCACTGCGTCAAAACGGCACAGCGACAGAAGAGCACGTGCCAAAACAGCATGGCGTCAAAACAGCACAGCGACAAAACAGCACGCATGTAGCAACTTCGAGCGCGCTCTTCACCTCTTTCTGCGCGCATAATTTCGAAATTCTTGACCGTTTCATTTATTGTTGCTAGGTTATAAAGGAATTTATTGCATATTTCAGTGCTTACCAAACTCCGCAACCCGGGGACCCCCAAAATATAAAATATAGCGTCACGACCCCGCTTGCGCTTTTCACGGGGCTACAAGAGTCAATTTCAATGATGAGTACGAGCAGCAGTCCCCATAAGCTTAAGCTAGCTTAACTGAAATCCATGACAAAACAAAAAATAATGATGGCAGCAATTGCTTCGCGACCCCCCACTGGATCTCCACAGTTTAGAGCGCACGGAAGTTGGTAGTGAACCACAATTTCTAGCACAGCAGGAGTTACCGATCGGCATCCAGCGTAAAGCATTCGCTGAAGGTGACAGGCGGAAACCTTTCAACAATTAAATGCAATTGTTAGAACCTCCTTTTACAGCGAAGCTGTTGTTGGCACGTTTGTCGGCTTTTTTCCGTGCCGTCGATAGTCAGCAAAAAAAAAAAAGGTCAGTATTAACTGAAAAAGGTCAGTATTTTCTATTTCTAGGGCGTTTGGAGGGTTGGGTAAAGGGGGAGGAGGGGGATGGGGGGGGGGAGGATGTGACTCATTACTGACCGTATGACAACCTCCTTTCGCAGTTTTCAGCTTGTCTCCGAGATTGGTTCTGCTTTCAACAAAAGCTCAGGGGGCGCAGGGGTCTTCAGGACGAAATCTAGGTTTTTCACCTGAGAGGGATTCGTGTGCCGAATTCTTTGTTCAAATAAGAGAGTTTAATCGTGAACTGAACAATGAAAATCAAGGGCGTCCGTAAATGCCGCACATTTTTTAACACCACTAGCTTCCGCCTAGTAGAGGAGGGCATAAATACGATTGTTTTATTGTCGTTTCTGTAGTCGGCGCGAAATTACCACCTCTCGCAGTCGTGAAAATGGGGAAAAAACGCACTGAGTACAATGCTTGCAAATTTCTGGATTTTGATATTTCCCTCTTCGACCGAAGTGGTAGTGAAGCTCATGTTCGTCCTGTGAACAAATGCGAGCACACGACGATAATGTCTAATCACGATAGGGCCCCAGTGCGTCTTGCAAAACAGGTCGAGTCGGCTGCCACAGACAGCAACAAACAAACAAAAAACAGTACCTGGCTAACTCACTATACATTTAAACAAACGCTTTTAAATATTGCATGTTCGTCAGTATACTAGTTTTCGTCAATGAACCGAAAAGAACCGAGAAGTTTAATAGTCTACAAATATTCACCGCAACAAAACCGAAAACTTCTGTTTGTAATAAAAACCGAAAAAAAGTACGCCGAATTTCAAAATAATGAAAACTGAAAACGCCAAACCCTAGCTATATTGCCAATGTCCTGTTTTGACGCTGTGCTGTTTTGTCGCGGTGCTCTTTTGACGCCGTTCTCTTCTGTCGCTGTGCCCTTTTGACGCTGTGCTGCTTTGACGCCGTGCTGTTTTGGCACGTGCTCTTCTGTCGCTGTGCCGTTTTGACGCTGTGCTGTTTTGTCACGTGCTATTTTGACGCGTGCTGTTTTGTCGTCGTGCTGTTTTGACGCTGTGCTGTTTTGACGCGTGCTGTTTTGACCGTGCTGTTCTGTCGCGTGCTGTTTTGTCGTGTGCTGTTCTGTCATGCGCGCTGAGCATTCATGCGAAGACCAGGATGTAAAATCAGGGTATAGAAAAATGCCCCACTGTATCGGAGCGCCGCCACACACGATTTCTCGCATTGATGTACAGGCCTGAAGGCGATCGCACCGCCATCTTTTGGTTCGGAATCGCACTAACCAAAGAGGTGCGGGTTGCGGCTTAAGGGCGGTATATGTATGACCAGAGACGATATCGTGAGATTCTCAATGTCTTGCATTTGTGTTTGCTGCATCAGATAGAGTTGATTTGTACTCTGTTAAGTTGAGTATTGGAATATGTTTGTTTGCTAAACAGGTATTATCTGAAACATTTGTATTTCGTAATATTAAAAACTGCTAGTAAGTAAGTTTTGGGCTTTATTTCATACCATACTATTGCATCTTGAAATGTTTTTGTTTTCAACTTAGGGAACTCTTGATAAAGAGGCACAACGTTTTGTTTTCATGAGGCTTAAGTTGTGCATCTTTTGTTGACTATGGAAAATCGATAAGAGGAAGCACCCCGCTTCCAGGATAGTTCTCAATGGCTGCCATTCAGATACATTTCAATTACGCTGTTTGATTTTTATGATAAGTGCTGGAATATATTTAAGGAAAGGGTATGTTCAGAAATGGGTCTGGAGCGTCACGAGGAGATGCTGTTTTGTTGTGATATTTTTGTACTTAGAAACACAACTCTGCGCTTAAAGCCTCGAGTTTTTCTGCGTGACAATCTCCAAGATTTTGTTTTGTATACTCCTACGAAACTTGACTTTTGTGGCTCCTGAGCTGCTTCCAAAGTGAACTTTACTGCTCGAAAGCTGCTCCAAAGGGGCATCTTTGCTGCTCCCAGACCTGCTACAAGAAGCTCAAGCTTGCTTCCCCCTGTGCAGAGTATTATTAATAAACACAAATATAGAAATATGATAACTTAAACTATGACCAGTAACTATAAACAGCACACTAGCAGTAATGTTACCTTCATCACAATTTGTTACAAAAATTACCGATCCTAACGTTGTGTTGTCCTGTTCTCCCTCTTGTCCGGTGTCTAAAAGCGCAACCATCTTCTCAAAGTTTCAGCACCAGCTGGCCAAACAAGTTGGACATATTTCCACTTGGTGTACGATACAGGACACAGTACATATGACTTCCCTTTAACGCAACGTACTTCCTTGTCCGGCGTTACGGTAGAGTATTCACAAAGCAGTTAGAAGCCGAAGCGTTGCTCTGAAGTCACACACCGCCCTCACGACTGTAACCACGATTAGAAAAAAAGAAAACATATATAAAAGCCGGCTAGAACGAAAATATCATCTCTGTACCATGTTTCTATTAGCATTATCACATGAAATGAAGTTTGAATTGAATAATAAATAAAGCGAGATCATCTCTCTTTGCTCTTGCTGAGTGTACATTTAAATGAAATAAGCTGAGTGGAGTACTAATCTGGTTTTAATGACAAAACCCCGGCGGTGTCTTTCGTGTGTCAGCGCCGGAGCGGAGAGGGAAAAGGAGGGGGGAGGTTGACGCATGGGACACTCCCATTGGTCCGAAGTGCTGACGTCAGCACGTGTCAACCTCTCCACGCTTTGTCCGACGCTGACAAACAGACAGACACCGCCGGGTTTTCGGGAAAAACGAGCCCTTCGTTTTCGTCAGTCACGCGTACAGCTGGCGCAGAGCCAGAGAGGAGGAGGCGCCGCGCAACACAACCTAGATAACAAAGCCGTAGTGCTGAATGAGATGGCGTCACCAGAGAAATCCAACGCTGGACACAAATTGGAAAGGAGTGCTGTGTCAGCGCTCGGCTTCGAGTCAAGTTTGAGCCGAAGAACATTGACGCAATCCTCCAACGTAGTGCCCAGCGTTTGCCTTATCTGATCACGCCATCCCATTCAGGACCTACGGCTTTGTTATCTAGGAGGTGTTGCACCGCGGCGCGGTGGAATGAGGGCGTGCTCAGTTGCCGCACTGCCGTCGCCGATTGTTTTTCGCTCTTGGTTTCCGTAGTAGTCGGGCGTGGGCTGTGATGTGTGTGCGTAGTTGAAACGATGGATGCGTTTCCCTCTATGAGTGATATGAGTGCGGTTCCTTCCTCGAGTGCTATGGATGTGGTTCTTTCCGAGTAATATGGATGACTATTCGAGGGAGTCGACGTACTCTGACAGGCAGAGTACAGAAAAGGCGTGAAAAAAGTTACAGGAAGATTGATTGGTTATGTTAGGATCAGAGTGTATGTTCTCACTTAAATAGTGGTTTCGTTTATTGTTAGCCGCTCGCCGGTGTTACCGGCGCCAGAAAGCCCCCTTTTCGAGGATAGGGGGGCTGCTGGTGCCAACACCTCCGCACCGCAATACTCCACGAGCGCGCGCGGCGCCGCCGCGCGGAAGGAATGTTCCCCTTGGGAGACGGAGTCGGACCCCCGGAGGTAAGGGTCAGAAGAGTTTGGCCGAGGAAGTCCCGAAGTCGGTTGCGGACGTATCGTCCGCTACCCCTTTGTTAGCAAACGTATAGATAATTCATCAAATCGTCGTTGCTGCCAATGCCTCGCCATCGAAGTCACCAACCGCGATCGGGGAGAGGACCTTCGACAACTGACGCCTCTCCCCACCACAACAAGAACCTTACTGTGGACTCTTATACATCTGTCAGACGGGCACCTAAAAGGAATTTTAGGCCAAGAGGCCTCTAGGATTTTCAAATGACCTTTAGGTTCTGCCGTGCCAGACAGCGCAGGTAAATGTCATTTAGACGATGTTTACAGCGACTGCAGTCTCGTAACTCGTTCAAACGCATAAATCACGTTCACGCCAGACAAATACTGTTTTGGCGATATAAATAATTTTTTAACTTTTTCTTAAGCAAACAAAACATTAAAAAAAGACGAAATGACGAATTCAATCAAGTGATTACAAGAAAGTCCACTTTGAGCCCAAGCAAGGTGTTTTTTTTGGCAATTAGCAGCAACCCTGAGCGTCTCCCACTCACTCAGTCCTAACGTTGCTCAGTGCTCCCGCTTCTTTCAGTGCTTCTGGTACGCTTTTGCCCTGTACGGTTCGGCGTCGTGCTGGCGCTTGAGTTTCATCGCACGCGTCGGAGCTCCTCCAGCCGATCCTCCCTCACCGCTTAGGTCGCCTCAACGCTCCAATGAAAGCGCTGCGATCCCTTCCTATTCGTAAACGCTCTTCCGTCGTTCGACATATCGCACGACGCCAGAGTGAGATAAGGATGTATATATGTACAAAAATATTAAATAGATACAGTGCAGTTAGTAATACACTATTAAAGGATGATGAAATATAAAGTAGAGAAATAAAAGCTCGATAACTTTAGGTACAAGAAATATCGAAGGAGGAAAACCGAAGTGCCGAAGCGGACGATGCGAGCAGGCGAGCAGCGAGACAACGAGGCCTACTAGATAGCTGGGGCCGTGAGTACAGAAATCTATTAGAAGAGCGAGGTATGCACAAAATATATACGTAAAACACGCTCTTTTTCAATAATAAAAAGAAAACATTGATTTTAGATATTAGTACGATATTTAATTTCAATTCGATCCTTTAGTGTAGACCGCTGCTGACGAAAGTACGCCTTCAGCAGCCGTGGAGGAATTGCGGGAACTCAGGTTCACGGAAAGGGCCTTTACGCTAAATGCCATTTGAGTTGCCGCGTGGCACTGCTTAAATGACGTTTACGCTGAAGGTGCCTTGACGTAAAGGTCCTTTAAGGTGCCCGTCTGACAGGGGTTTTAGGGAATCCGTTAGCATGACCCTTGGGAAATGCGACACACGTCCTCCTTTCGGAAACGCTAAAACTGGCCCCGTAACGAAGCCAAAGAAGAGGGAGCGAGAATAGAGGAAACAAAAGAGAAAGCCAAAAGAGAAAAGTGAAGGGGTCAGCGTTAGCGTTTCCCAAAGGGAGACGCGTGTGACGTTTCCAAGAGTCATGCTCACGCATTCTCAAAGAATCCACCAATGGATCTTCCTGTATTTTTTTCATAAAAGTGTGTAAACTTTCCAACGCCGTGGTACCAAGATTTGCAGCCATTGCGAGAGGGAAAAAAATTGCACCATCTTCCCGAGGGGAACCATGGGGTGATGCGGAGCATCGCGGATCATAATTAATTTATTCCCTTCTTGACTGATTTCTTTTGGCCGGCCGGATTTGGGCTGCGGCGGAACGCGAGTGGCCGAGAAACGCTAGCAGACGACAGCAGCAGAGTTGCGGGGAAAGCCCACCCGACTGGAAAGCCCTGGCGTGGCGCTGCGACCCGCGCGCCCAAAACTATCCTCCTTTCACTCCTCCGGGGGAACGCGCGCGGCGCGCTACCGCTGCTTATATTCACACTTGAAGGAGAGGAGACTAGAGGAGGAGAGTTGCGCATGCGCGCGCGGTGTGAGTAGAAGCGAACGCACGCGCAGTGCACGCAGCTGGTAGAGAGAGAGAGAGAGAGCGGAGAGAGTAAGCGCACAGCTGTTGGAGAGAGGGAAGGAGGAGAGTTGCGCATGCGTAGTGTGAGTGCGGACGACGCCGACGCCGACGCCGCGGGACATAGACCCGAGCAAGAGATGCTCCGCATCTAAAAGTAAAAACAAAAAGTGTTTCAGAAATTAACAAATTTTGCTAAGGTCATTTTCGTTGGAAATCGCAATGACAGGAGTTCCACCCGCATTGCTAGGATCTTGCAATCTCTCACCCAGACGTACTGCCATTGGTGTTCGCGCTTCCCCGACATCGTCATGCGAGCAGCCTTTAAAAAAAAAAAAAAAACAGGTTGACATAAATGGCCGACTGCTCAGTCAGACCGAAATCTCGAAAACTGATTTTTTTCGTTTTTTTTTTGCTTTGCAGAGTCGCGTTTTTGCCGGCGCTGAAACGGGACAATTGCGTTGCTCTTCGTCACTTACCTGGTCGGCACACGATGGTGCACTTCAATATCGGAGACAGGGATCTGCTCCCAGATCAAGTCTTTGAGTTTAAATACCAGTTCAGTGGCGTTTTCGGTTTCGGTGTACCTTTAATTTCCGACGTTAGGACGCCGTGAATATTTCATGCACTGGACCAGTTCATCTTTTTTGAGCGATATGCCGTCACGTCGCACTTTTCGCCATGTTTCACATTCTCCTTCGTGAGGGCGGTATTTTCGTGCATGGCGGCGTTTAGTTTTTTCTTAATGTCTTCAACATATCCTTGTTCATAAAACTCATCCCGTCGGTAATCTCCTCTAACTCGGTGTTAATGACACGGAGTTCAGTTCGGCATTCTCTCTCTCTCTCTCTCTCTCTATCTAAAGATTCCTTAAATACCTTAAAGACCTCAACAGTATTACCGGCGTACAGTTCTGCGCTTTCCCCTTTTGCCCCCCCCCTACTCTCTTTCCTATACCCTCTCCACTTTTTATCTTGCCCCAGCTTTGCCTCCCTCGCAGCTTAGGAGAGGGGAGCGCTAAGAGAATTATCTTCCCTACAGATAACATTAATTGTACATTAAACTTGGGTTTGGGCTAGTTGGTCCGTTTTTGAATAAAAGGTTAAAAAGCGCGAACAAAACGGGGACAATGGAGAAACACAGACGACATTTTAGCATCACTGGACCGGGAAATTTCAGAGAGGCTTGCAGATTTTCATGTGGTAAAGACGGTATAGATATGTAAATGACTATCTTTTAGTTTTAGATACTGACTCGGGTTTGAAGAAAGCGGTTGAGGAGATTGTCGAGGTGTTTAAGGAGTTTTCAGGTGAACTTAAGTTTACCTGGGAATTGCCCTTGAATAACTGCATTCAGTTTTTAGACATTTCGATCCTTTTTTTCTGTCGAACATGTCTGTTGGCAGTATTGTTCGCGTACTAAGAAAAGCATGGTTTTGTTTGAAAGTGCTCACTCTAAACTGGTAATGAGGGGGATAGCCTTCAAAACATGTCTAAAGTGCGGCTATGTAAAAAAGTCGCAATCATCAGATGAAAATCAGTTTTGAACGACAAGTAAAAAAGGTTAAGAGACGTGGGGTACCCCATAGCCTAATCTCTAGCTGTTGCGAGAGCCTTCTTCAAAAGCTAAAAAGAAAAAAAAAAAAAAGGCAGCGAGGCAAGTAAAGAGAGGAAACGAGTACAAGTCATTCCGTTCATGCATGCCGCGTCTCACCATCTAAAAAAGGTAGCTGGCTGTTACGATAGTAGCGTGGTTAGTTTTGGGCACCGTATAAACTTGCTATACTCCGTTTCACCTTCCGTCCGAGCGCAGCGGACGCTAGGAGCCATTCCAGCCAATCCAGCGTTGAGAGAGTGTCATGCGACCTTGAGCTCCCTGTGTCGCTCCACCAACCGGCAGGTCACGTGATTTTCTCCCGGCGCTGGATCGGCTGGGATAGTTCGTGGCGTCCACTGCGCTCGGACTGAAGGTGGAACGAAGTGATGGGATATGTTCGATGTTGACAAGGTAGAAAAAAACACCGTGTTCCAAGAAACACGTGGTGCAATATACTGCGTGCGTCACCAATGAGGTGTACGAGATTCCGTTTAGTTGTGGCAGAGTCGACATTGGGCAGACTGGGCGTTGCTTCAGTGATAGAGCACAAGAGCATGATATGTGTGTGGGCGCAACAACGCGGGGGGCCATCTTGCTGACCATTGTAGGCGATGTGGGTGTAAACCCGACCTGAATTCAACGGAGGTTTTTAAGAAAGGCAGAAGACAAAACGCAAATAGAGATTATAGAGGCATTCTACATGAAAAAGAACGAAAGCAATAGCGTCAGCGCTCCGTATGTGTATCTGCTTCATAGTGAAGTGGTGTTTCTGGATGGTTGCCTTTGATTTTGGCGATTGGGTGTGATGTGGTTTGGGCAATATGTATATATATTGGTGACGATGGTTATAACAAAAACCAGTTGAGAGAAGTGCCTGTCCTGTCGTCCGTGTTTCTGTATTGTCCCCGTTTTGTTCGCGCTTTTTAATCTTTTATTCTCTAAATTGTACATCGGCCTTTAAACGTTTTTTTTAAATTTCATCTTTTCGTTTGTTGTCTATGCAGCTAGGCAATTTCTTTTGACATTCTTAAAAATCAAAACGATGACAATACAAATAACAATACAAGGCGGGAGCAGCAGCGACAGTAGTATAGCGAAGGAAAGAAAAGAAACATGTTTGTGATGCATGAATCGTACATGTTCCCTGTTGTTCGAATTCACCGCCTTATCTTTGACACAAAGATCTCGCTCTATGAAAATTTGCAGTCGCAGTGACACGTATTCGTACATCACAAAAGAAACGACGTTAATCGCTGCAGACACGTTGACAAAATTGTTGGCGTCTATATGCGCATGTTCGTTTCACGCATACGTATTTTTCGAATATGTCTCAAGAAAGGTTTCGTAGAAGAAACGCGCCTCGGACAGTGTTTGCAGACTGTTTTTTGTGTGATGTATGCAGAGCGCAAGTTTGTCTGCTTCTTTTGCAGGGGCTGTGGTGACGTCAGAAATCCGAGCTCTGATTGGCTCTGAATCTAGAATAGCGGGTAGACCTCAGGGCAGCTTCCTTTGAGGTCTACTCACTGTCCTTCAATCGGGGCCAATCATAGCTGGGCGTCCTGACGTCACCACAGCCCCTGCAAAAGAAGCAGACGAACTTGCGCTTCGCGTAAGCAGTCTTATCGCTTCTTTATGGTTTCTCAGCAGAGGCTTCCAAGTGCTTCCTCTGTTGAGTGCCCATCCAAGTACCAAAAAAGGTTTTACCTTTAACTTTTACTTCCAGTGTATGAGGACGTACAATATGAGGTTGAGCGACGGTGTATACACCTTTCCCCAAGGGCGCCGCCATCTTGAATTGTCGTCACTTCCAGTATGGGCGAAAACAATGTCTCGCCGTCGCCACGCCAATAGAAGGCATTTAGGACATAAACGTAACCGTCACAGTTTCTCGTTTTGCCTCCCCTTTATTTTTTTACTATTTGCAGGTTGAAACGTTCTGATATTTTTTCGTCGCCCATACCGGATATGCCTACTTGGCGGTCGGGGGCGAGAGTAAGCGGAAAAGGATCTATAGAGTATATGTGACATTTTTCTTGGAGTTCCGCATGTCTGTAGCTCGTTTAGTCAAAAGATGAGCCGAAATAAAGGATACGAAGCCGACTCTAAAAAACAGTGTCCCGAGTACGCTGCGACGTCGCTACGCTGTTTGACCGGCTCAACCAACCGGCTTTCAGAATCCAAACCGAGGTCGCTCTTTTAATCTTTTCTAGGTTGAACCAATCCGGGAATGAGCCAGACGAAAGTGGGCTTCCGATCCGTCTTGTATGGAACGGTGTAGAGGAAGACTTTAAGATGTCGACTGGCTTAATGAACCCGTTTGGATTCACTCCAGCGGTGTCTCTGTGTCGCAGGTTTCTTGGCCTCCTTCTCGTATCGTCTGCTTCCTTTTCTTGTTTAGAGTAGGGGCTGTCAATGAGATGACCTGTTCGTAGCAGATGCGGCCTGCGACGTCCATACTCCGACTTACTATTCACGACTCCAATTCACTATAGGTGGCGCCACTCGTTTTCCAAAATGGCGGGTTTAGTGAGGGTCGGAGATGCGTGCCGCTGCTGAGCCTGTCTAGTGTGCTGGCTTCACTGAGCGACACAAATTATTTCTGGTAATACGAGGAAGCTAGGGTGTTATGAGCGCAGGTCACCTCTTTATCCTGAAAACAAAAACGGTATTTAGCGTAATATTTACGCCAGGAGGCACGTTTTAATTCTGGAGCGAAACCGAAACTAACCTCTATTTTGGATTTAATTTCTCGGTATAGGTCTTAATTTCAGATTCTTTCATAACTCAAGATGTGTCTCACACCGTAATTATTTATTTAAAGAAGTTGTTCGCGGAAACTTTTGTCCCTTTAAAGACAGGGTCTTTCATACACCTTAGAGGTAACATAGAATATTATTATTTGTTGAAAAAATCAGTGCTGATATTTGTGCGTTCTCGCTGCCTTTTCTCGCTCAGATAATTGTCATGTGAAATAATGAACTGCGGGCCTTTCAATGGGTTTTTGGGTATTTAGATGATTAATTGCTTTAACATTTTTCCCAGCACAAGAATAACAGAATAAATCCAATTTATACAATATGTTCACAAAACGTATGAATTAAGAAACGCTGTTCTCACTAGAAAAATTCAAAGACGGAATCCGAGTCAGGCAGCTGAAGTGTGCGTGTTTTTTAAAGCAACGCGTGACGCATAGGAGTTTATATTGCATCCAGTGTTTGACTGTTTGTCTATCTTGATAACGATGTCAGAGGTTTTCATGTGCTAAAAAGAAAACACAATGATACCTTTCTGGAAAGACTATTATGGTTAAATGGCGTATTTTTGTGATCGTGGCGTTAATTGGGGGCATACATTGCCGCGATTTGTATTAATAATAATATAAATATTAAAATTAAGATATTTTAATACGCAAGTTTTCAAGCTCTAAAATAATTTGTTGCTTATGATCTAATTTCAAACGCGCGAACAAGTATGACAATCTAAAGTGTGCTAATTATCATCACTGGTGCCAATTGCAGCATTTTCAAGTACCAAGTTATAAAATAAATATAGTCTAAAATCAATGAAAACATTCTAGCTAATGTGAGAAATTCATGTAAAATTAGATTAATTGAGGGTGCTATCAAAGTAGCGACTTTTGACAATCGGCAAAACTTCCAAAGTCGCCGCCAATATCCTTCCAGACCAAATCCCCCCCCCTCCCCCCTCAAAAAAAAAAAACGAAATTATTTTTTTTAGTTATTAATTTTTTTAACATTTATTTACTTTCGTATTTACGCGCCGTCGTTTTGCCAATCTCAGCCTTTCCAGTTCGAAGGAACGCCTACCTGCTTGCGCGTCTGCTCACTGCAGCACGTTTCGTTGGCGTTGGAAGCCGGTGAAACAGTAGTGAGTTTTAGTATTGCATATACGAGCGAACGCAAGCGCTGTGTGTTTGCGTTAGCTTTGCGTGTTCCACGCTGCGCGTGCGCGGAGCCCAAAATTGCGGTCTTGGATCGGAGCATGGCAACGACGCGCACGCGCAACGTGGAGCACGCCACCCTAACGCAAACGCACAGCGCTTGCGTTGCTTCTATACGCAATACTAAAACTCTCTAATAAGGTACAATCCCATACCGGCTGCAGCACTACGTTGGGACAGTGAAGAGTGTTGTTTGCATTCGGAAATGACATTTCGCGAGCCATGATCGCGAGCAGTTCCGCCGTGCCCGCTGAGCAGGAGAATCGGGGGACCCTCACTAGAGCGCTTCCCGTTTCCGCCGCGGGAGGGCGAGCGGCGAGCTGGAGACGCGAATAACTTGGCAAACGGCGAAGGCTACGGTCCCGGTGAGCCAATCAGCGCGTCAGAAGGAAATACGTGACTTGAAACCACGGGCGGGAGGGAGAGGAAAGCTGCTTTTGCACACATTTCTAATGGCGGGCTAATCTCCGATGGGGACAAAAGCGAAGTCTGGGACACTGAAAAGAGGGTAAGAAGGAGCTCCTCTTCCCCTCTTCTCCAACTGCTTGAGTGGCGCTATTGCCCCTTTGGTAAGTTCAGTCACGGCATTCTCTCATCGCACTGAATGGCTGAATGGTTTGGTAAAACAACGTATAGTCGCTCGCGATCTTGGCATAATCGTGATGGCGGGTTCGCACGTCTTGACTTGGAAAGCACTGACCGCGTGAGGCAGATTCGACGCGGAAGACCTGGAAGCTTTTGCGTCTGAGCAGGCGGTGAATTCAATGTCACACATTTACGCCTGAGCTTGACCGAGGGCCTCACGACCGCTTATGACACTGGTGCCGCCTATCGCGTATCCCGGAAACAAATCCGAGCTGCGTATATTTACTAATTTTCTTACGTCCTGCTCAGTGTCACGTGCGCCGCTATGACACCGAGCACATGAGTTAGGCTTCCACTTCCTGGTTGTTTGGCTTGTCACCTTGGCTTCGAATTCTATTTTTACTATATTAGGGTACAGAAATAGCTTTTTGAAATTATGTAACGTAATGATATTGAGTTAAAAAAACAGTGTATAGCAGTAAAACATGTAAATAAGATAATTTTCTTTGCACGCCCTTCAAGTTGCTGTTCTTCACTGAGCGTCTACGTCGTCGAGATTACCCTCCGCCCGAGAGCAACTGCGAATTAGTTTTTCCGAATGGTGGCGAACAACGTGGTACAAAGCAACCTGGACCTGCGTTCCAAGCTTCATTTTATAGGCTCAAGCTCTTCATTTCCACACTTCACGTACTTATCGTTAGGTGGCGCGTCGATGCTCTCCACAATTTTGTATTCGCCGAAAAAATTGAAGTGTTCGCTGAAGTATAGAACGATACGACCGATGTTTGTCTTTTTTTATTAGTTTGCCGTTGGACTGATAAACTGATAAATCCTCGTGTCAAGATGACTGCCAAGAAGGACGTCTGTCCGTTGTGCTCTGATCAATTTTATTGGAACCACCAGTATATCAAATGCTGTGCATGCCTGCGTCGCTATCATTGTAAATGTATTACCGCCCGTGGGAACGACACAACCGATTCATGGCCGAAGGCATGAGTACCTACAAATGCAACTCGTGTTCGAAGCGACGTGGGGCCTGATGATGCGAAGGTGAATGCCACCGTGACGGATGCACCCCAAAAAGACGCTGTCAAAGACGGCGAGGAAAAGGGTTCCAACAACAAATCAGCGGTACAGAGCAGCTCCCTCGAAAGACTCGTTTTGTCTTTGACAGTCAAAGTGAGCTTGCTTGTAGGCACAGTCAAGATATTGCGCGAGGGAAACGCCATGATAAGAAGTGAGCTTCAATAAGCCAAATCGCTTTGGACGCAGCTCGTCCATGCTGCTCCCAAGATTACCGATCGTGCTGCACCTCGTGCCTACAAGAGTTACGCCGGAGCCATGAGTAGTCAGAATGCGACCATAAACAGTCGCAACCTCGACGATGACACTGGTCCTGCAAAGGAAAAGACAGCCTGGGCTGAACATCGCTCCACCATCTCAGGCATGTGCCTCTGGCTCTGTCACTGAGCACGCCACCAGTATCGTCGAGTATCCATCATCTCTGAGAGGCTCAGTGACCGACGACGGATTTCAGCTTGTGACGAGAAAGAAGCGACTTCCTCTCGCGAAAGTTGCTGAGTGCACAAATGCCTCGCTCTCTTCGACTCCGCGGCAACCTGTAAGGCGGACACTTTTCGTGACAAGGCACGACGTGCGAGGTCGTGAACAACTTCCTGTTTGCAATGCTCCAAACTGGAACATTTCAGCGTACCAAACTTCGCAGTAAGCACGATCCCTACCGTTCCTTCTATGTGAGCACTAAAATTGATTGCCTGATCAAAATTAACGACTCTAACGTCTGGCCAGAAGGTAGTCTCTTTAGGCCCTTTGGGGACGCTTGCGTGACCCGGTTTCAGAGCGACCAACAGCTAACGAGGACTCGTGATGGATAAATCCGTGTATATTACCAAAACGCTCGTGGGTTACGAACCAAACCTGACGCTTTTTTTGAAGGTGTTACAACTTCCGATTTTTATGTAATCTGTATCACGGAAACTTGGCGTACACAAGCAATCTCTAGCAACTAATATTTTACTGACGAACATTGCGTCTACAGATGTGATAGGTATTCAACTGGTTCGCGGGCCACTCTGGGAGGAGGAGTACACACGGTGGTGCATAAGTCGTTATCATGTTTTCCCAGGTTTGATCTGCAAGAAGGAAATGAATGTGTTTGGGTGAAAGTCAGTTTTCCGGGCCAGCCTAACCTAATAGTCAGAAATTATTACTTCCCATTTCTGTTCTTACACACAATCATTCATAGGCATTTTGAATTAAATTTCCGGTGCTGTAGATTTTTCAACCGATGATGTGGTGATTGTTGGCGACTTTAACGTGCCTGGCGTTAATTGGAACTCAAACACGATTAGTGCTACATCAAGTGAGGCACGTGCTAGAGCCAAAGAAGCGATGGAGTTTGTGAACTTCAATGGGCTTTATCAGCTTAATACTATACTACAAACGGGGCTGGAAATACGCTTGACTTGTGCATGACTAACGTATCAGCAATCACTTTCGAGGCTGCTGACTGTGCTATTGTCTCTATCAATAAATGAAATCTACCATTGACCCTTTTTATCGTACTTCCTGCTCGAACGTCGGCGAGTAATTAGTCTCTTTTGTACAACTACGCTCGTTGGGATTACCTTGGTCGTTTACAATCACCTTCGCAATGTAGACTGGAGTGTTATTTCACTTTTTCCCAATAACAATAGCGTAGTTAAAAGTTTAACAGACATCGTAACTGCAGCCATGAATAATTTCGTTCCACGCAGAAGTAGTTGAACTAGCAACGATCCTTTTTGGTTTTTCAGAAAGCCACGTGATGCGTTGCGTAAAAAAGCGAGGTATCATAAAAGTACAAGAACACTGGCACAAAGAAGTGGCAGTGTCTGTTTAAAGAGTATCGTTCAGCGGCCAAAAAGTTGATACGGCATGATCGGAAGAACTGGCGAAATTCAGTTGAACGCAATTTAAAACGCAATCCTAATGCTCTGTGCAATTACGCGAGGTATATGAAGACGTCTAGTCGATCGAAAACTATTGCATTGCAAGGCGACTCTGGATATATATCTGAGCCGTCCGATGTCTGTGATTTTTTTGCTACGTTCTTCTCCTCCGTCTGTAACTTGATTACTTCGTGCACTGTTATGATCTATGCTCCTCTTGAATCTACCCGCAGCTTGGCAGTTCCGAATCTTACGCTTGAAGGTGTGTTTTCCGCAATAAATGAGCTCGCTCCAGAAAAGTCATGTGGTGAGGACGGAATTCCTGCTTTCATTGAAAAGGGATTTAGAGATATTTCCCCTTTGTGTTGCTACATGCTTTCAACATGTCCTTAGAGGCCAATGTATTTCTTCAAGGATGGAAGAATGCAACAGATGTATCCTATACATAAATCTGGTCGCACTGACTGCGTTAATAACTATAGACCAATTTCTCTTCTTTGTTCTTTTCTAAGGTACTTAAAAAAGCAATGTATACAGCATATTTATTTTCATTTTAAATCGTCTCTTGGTCTTAACCAGCATGGTTTTTGTCAAGGGCGTTCAGTGGAAACAGACGTTGTATCGTTTTTGGAACACACTCTACCTAAGGTCACGCTCCTGTGGACAAGTTGATGCTATTTGTTTCGATTGCTCTAAAGCTTTTGATCTTGTAGATCAAAAGGTGTTACTTGCCAAATTTTCAGCGTTGGGTATGACTAGCTCGTTTTGCAATTGGTTGTCTAGTTATCTTGGCGGAAGACCTAACAGAGTGCTGTATGAAGGGTGTTTTTCTGCCTCATATGTTTTAAATACTGGAGTGCCTCAAGGGTACAATCTGGGGCCGTTGTTATTCGACATTTTTATCAATGATTTGGTAGACAGTGTGCAGCATTCAAAGGTGCTGCACTTTGCAGATGATGTTAAGATTTCTCGCGAAATTCATTCAACTACTGACTGCCTAATAATGCAAGACAATGTCCAGGCAGTTCTAAACTGGTGCTTGAAAAACAGATTTGCCAGTAAGACCAATGTTGTTTCCTTCACCCGTAAGACAAGCTGCATTGAGTACTCGTATACCATGTTCGGTTCAGCTATCGCGAGGTCAGATACTATCCGTGATCTGGGAGTGCTGTTTGATTCCCGCCTTTCGTTTACTGAGCATGTTCCGAAAGTTGTAAATGATTCTTATCAGGTGCTAGGGGTTATTTCCCGAATGACGCGGAATTTTCATACTTACGCTAGCATGATTCATCTATTTCGCGCCCTTGTTTTGTCTAAACTTGAGCTCTGCTCAGTCGTGTGGAACACCATTGGATCGACTCAATCACGTATTTTATAAAAAGTGCAGCGTCGTCTTGTGCGTATTGTTTACGATAGATCGGTTGGGAGGCGCATTTATTTTGATTATGAATATACTTACTTAATCTGCTTGACCTGGTACCTTTGCACAAAAGAAGTTTAACGCGAGACATGACTTTTTTGTATAAGATAGTGAACGCTACAGTTGATGCACCTTTGCTTTTAAGGGCGATTTCTTAAGTGTTCCTCAAAAGCGAATCAGATTATTTTTTTTTCTACCCGCAAAAAGTTGGTGTCCAGTCCCCGATGAAACGCCTTCAGCTTCTTTATAATCGCAATAGGAGTGATTTAGAATTGTTCTTACCCCTCTTAAATTTTAGAAGTGCATTGTTGGGCTCTTGACAAACATCTGTGCTCTATTGTTCTCCGTACTCTTATTTATTTTCTTTTATATTTTCTTAATCACGTCTTGCCTGTTTGTTTGTCTGTATCTGTTATTTCATTGTTTGTAATATGTGCGCATTAATAAGGCCTACGAGTTGTTTGTGGGAACATTAAACATAATAAATAAGTAAATAAATAAATAAACCACCGTCTTCTGAAAGGGTGCTTCGAGCGCAATGCCATGACGTCATGAGTGAGTCCAATAAACTCTAACTAAGAATTAACTAAAGGCCCAAATGACCCGACGCTTATTGGTCATAGAGTCTGCCTCATCGTTGCCTTTAGCCAATCGCGTTTGATATCTTGGTGTGACGCTACGGTGTTAGGGTCCGGGGCACAGTGTTCCAGTAAACGTTGACTCGCAGTCAGCTCGTCTGGATGCCTTGTTCCGTCCTGCTTGCTTCTGGCATGGTACCTTGATCGCGTCTTTAACTGGCGTGTTTAACCACCTATGATAAAAAATGGTCCCAGCGTGGCTACAAAATGTCACAGAGGCCGGTGGGTCATGCTGTCGAATGTCGCGATACTGGCGGTTGGTTGTAAAAGTACTGGCAAAAAAGACGAGCGAACATTGTGCCACCGCCATGATCGCGGAAAGCAATAGCTATGATAGAGTAGCATTTGTTACTTTACGGCATGCCGCAAGTGTGACGTAATCAATAAAAACTAAAACCACCCCTCCCCCCCCCCGCAAAAAAAAAAAAAGAGGACGCAGCAAATACATTAATTGTAGACGCTTTCCTGGCACGATACTTTTGTTTCAAGCGTCGCTCTCTATTTTGTGACAGCCGTTATCAACTATTCAGCACCGGAGTTAAAATAGCTTGATGGGTCCCAGTCGGGGTCGCAGATCTTGTTGAGGTCGCAGCATCTGGACTTGACCACAGCGGACGTCTTCAAAAAGTCCGTAAGAGGGCAGAAGTCGTGCGGACATCCGTCGATCCTGACCACTTTCTCGTTGAGGAAGGCGACGACCTTGTAAGGGTGCCTTCCTTCGCATCCGAACAGGACGATGCCTAGCGGAAGAACAAGAAAGCCATGACGTCACTTTGGCGAGTCTAGCAGACGACAACCACGACGAGAAGAACGAGCCATCGAGAACACATGCCACGATGTCCAATAGTAACCTAATGCTGCGGTCGTACTGCCACTACATCATACGAAACACAGCCTGCAGACACTCTCTGAGGCGTGGTTCTTCCTTGTTATAATGGTCTTGTCACATTGACCATGTCAAAAGCTGTCTGTAGACACATTCGAAGGCATACATGCCTCGAACATTCTTGAGGCGTGTTCGTAAATAATTATGTCATTGGGGTCTTTCAGCAAACCGTTACCGTGTTCCGCGTACCGCACTACCGGAGCCTTTGGAGCATGCTTTTAAGTGCGCGCCACGCGGTCAGGGTACATCACCCGGGCGCGCGCTTAAAAGCATGCTTCAAAGGCTCCGGTAGTGCGGTACGCGGAACACGGTAACGGTTCGCTAAAAGTCCCTGTTATGCCTGCAGCGAACACCGCGTATTTTGTATGATGCATGCGCAGTGTGACTGCGGTTTTAGATTGGGATAAAGAAGAACTGAAATATTCAAAGTGGAAGGAAGAGAACAAAATCGACATTGTACCTTCCAATTATACTGTTTTCTGTTTTCTTGCTCTGGCGGTACTAAACGTCACGGTAAGCTTCAACCAGCTCGATTGCACTTTTATTGTTTTTTTCGTTAACTGTCCGTTTCTAGCATTATGAATGATAATTTTGCTTCTATTCCGTAAGCCTGCTAGCCCAAATCACAGCTAGGCTACTTCAGCGAATCATCGCGATGAAATGTTGCTTCACTATCTTGTCAACGGTAACAAGCTTTGCATTTCCAATCAAGTTTAACTAGCTCCACAGGGGTGCTGAATCTGTGGAAGCTATGCAATTCATTTCGCGTTCTTTTTATTTATTAAAAGCCGACGATCAGCCCGAAGGGAGGAAACTCTCCCTCAATTCATCCCCTCCACTTGAGAAAGAGAGAGAGACCCTCCTCATTTCTGCAAAGAGTTGCTCTTCGCCGCCTAGAAGACAAGGCCGTAGTGCTGACATTTCTTGCGTCACCAGCGAACGCCAACGCTGCACACAGATTGGAAACGAGTGCTTCGTCAGCGCTCGGCTTCGAGTCAAGTTTGAGCCGAACGTTGACGCAATCGTCGTGTCCAATCTGCGACCAGCGCTGGCCTTTGCTGATGACGACATCTTTATCAGCACTGCGGCTTTGTTATCTAGGAGGTGTTGGTTGCTCGGTTGCTCCAGGTTGCTCCAAGTTGCTCCCGCTCATGTGGGGAGAGGAGGAGAGAAGAGTGCAAGAGGAATGGAGAGAAGGAAACCGCAGAAGACTCGCACATCCGCTCTGCATACCGGAGGGCCCATTGTACCGTATGAGATGTGCAAAAAACGGTTCTCTAAAACTCTCTAATAACGGTATTCAGGTAAAGTGGTAAACTATTATTATTAAAACGGCTTCATTAGTTACCCAGGTTGGCGGTGAACGGTGAGTAGTAAGAAGACCTCCACTTGCGCGTCTCCCTGACGTCGCAGTAGGCGTCGGCCGTGAGCGGTTTGGGGTCCTTGTAGATTCCCAGGCGGGTCATCAGCTTCTTGAAGGCTCCCGCATGAGAGAAGTAGAGTGACGCCTTGAGTCCGTGGCGCCGCCTTCGAGAGTCGTAACGGGTCGTCGTGCCGACACGTTCCCCTGTTCGTTTTCGGTAAGATGCACTCTGAAGGCACGGCCCACACACTTGCGACTGCTGCTGACAGAGTGCGTTAAAACCCCTCGTCATCTCTTGCGACAAAATAACGCACTGGCGCCACCTGTCGGAACACTTGTGATTTTCGTACGTTTCGAGCGCTTTTTCGCGCATCGCTTGTTTATTTATTGTCTTAAAAAACGTTTAGAATTATTAGTATACGCACCCATTTGTCATAGATAAGACGTACACTGGATCTCGCAAATAGTTTGTTGTATATTGTCGAGGTGTCGAGATAAGGGGAAACCAGGAGATGTGTGGGCCTCAATTAATGGGCAAGTCGCTACCTGGTTGTTGGGGAAAAAGGATAGAAAGAGGGAAGATGAAAATTATATACAAAAAGAGGAGTTAAAATGTCAATTTTTAACAACTAATCTAGTTATAAATTTCCGCCCAGTTAGTTATCAACTTAGTTCAGAGCATTTGGTTAGGGAGCGAAGTGGAAGCTAATCACAGTCTATCCGCCAGCCCAGTGTCACGAAGAAAGCGCAGGAGAGCGCGGAAGGCTTTCTCCGCTGTTCCTCTGGTTCCTCTGGGGTTCAATAGTTCTGTAATAGTTCCATATGGCAGTCCAGATAGTGTGTAGTGATGGAAAAGAGTTCTTCTGGCCTCTTGATGTGTGGAACAAACCAAAAGGGCATGTTCTGTGTCCTCTGGGTCGCCGCAGGTGGGGCAGTTAGGATCCGCTTTGCGACGCATCATGTGGAGCCGCATGGCAGTGTATGGGCAACCAGCCCGAAGCCTGTGGAGAAGGCTTGTCTCGGCCTTAGGGAGCTTGCGGGGAACGACGGGGGTGGCCTCCCCGTTGCGACCCCAGGGTGTGGATGCCGTTCTGTGAGGATCTCACGGATGAATCGATGAGCCTCATTGAAGCGATCCAGTAAGAATGTTGGGAGTGGATCGTCATGTGCCTTTGCAGCCAGCTGGTCAGCCCGTTCGTTGCCAGGAATCCCGACATGAGACGGGATCCATTGCAAAGCAAGGCACCATCCCATGTCTTCAACTGCCGCTGCCTCAGACGCGACTCTCGCCAGCAGTGGGGTTGCATTATGTAGTCTCTGAAGCTGTTGGAGAGCACCTCTTGAGTCTGTGAGTACGACAGCTTTTGTTGGTGACGAGGTGTTCTTAATAGACTCAAGAGCAGCCCAGATGGCAACGAGTTCTGCCGTGGTTGACGACGAAACAAAATTTAGCCTGCCCGATATATCATATCCCATTTCTGGAATGGTAATCCCTACCGTGGCAGTCCGCTTGGTAAGGTTGATTGAGGCGTCTGAATAAACATGAATCCAACCTTTGTACACTTCTTCTATGCGCTCAAGAGCGATTGAGCGAGCGACAATCGCTGGGACATTCGCCTTGCGCTGTGGGATTGGGAGCGTCTCATGTATCTCCAGGGGAGGGCGCGTGGAATGTGGTGGTTGAGGAAGGATAAATTCGCGAGGAGCTCCAACCTCGAAGTCGAATCGTCTTGCTTGGCGCCCTAGGTGAGAGTTTGGCCGGGCAAAGAGATGTTTACGGATTGTGTCTGCAGGGGGGAGACTGCTCATACGAGCGATGTTGCGCAGCGCTTTCTCTTCAAGTCTCAAAGACAGCGGCCACTCTTCCGCTGCAACAATTGTCGCCACGTTCTCTGCTGAAGGAGGGAGTCCCAAGCAGATTCGTAGTGCGGACCGGTGAAAAGTATCGATGTCTCGGATTTGTGCCCTTGCAACAGCCAGTAGTGGCAGTGAATAGAGCAGCCTGGACATGATGAGCCCTTTGTACATTTGAAGTAGTGCACGTTGGGATGCACCCCAGGAGGAGCCTCCAAGCTGTCTAACGACACGTAGCAGTTGACGGCAACGTTGAAGTCTCTTGCGTACTTCAGGTCTCCATGTCACCCGATCATCGATAATAACGCCGAGATACGTGTGGAGTTTCACCCTTTTAACTGGCGTTCCAGCAAGTTTCAGTCGTAGGGAATTCTGTGGTGCTCGGCCTGTGGGTCGGTAGAGGAGAGAGGCAGTCTTTTCCGCAGATAGAGTAAGGCCTAGTTGCGCTATGGCTAGTGCAGTAGAGTCCAGTGCTACCTGGAGTCGATTACGAATCCCTATAGCGTTCCTTGAGGGCCCGACACACCACAACGCGACATCATCCGCGTAGATTGCCATGCCTATCCGAAGAGCTCGATTCTTTGCTGGAAGACACCGAGGGAGGACGCTCATGGCAAGATTGAAAAGAAGAGGGCTCAATACACTTCCTTGGGGTACCCCTTGAGCAATATGTCTAGATGTGCTAGTAGCATCTGGCAATTTCACGCTCATGGACCGTCCAGAAAGAAAAGCCTCAATAAAAGATAAGAGTCTGCCACAAACCCCAAAATGCTTTAGTCGGTGGATGATGGTTGGATGTGGCAATGTATCAAATGCACGACTGATGTCGAGGAACACGCAGTGTACCATTTGCCCCGTAGCCTTGGCTTCTTCTAGGGTTGAGGCAAGGTCTCCTATTGCATCCGCAGTGCACCTCTTGGCTCTAAAGCCAGCAAGTTCGTGCGAGAAGGCACCCACTCTATCCAAAAGCCAGGTTAGACGTTGAAGAACCATTCGCTCAAGAACTTTTCCCAAGCAACTTGTCAAGGAAACCGGCCTGTAGGATGAGGATTTTTCTATCGGCTTCCCTTGTTTGAGTATGGGAATTACTCTCGATTCTTTCCATGCATCCGGAAGTGCTCCTGTCCTCCATATGTCGTTGAGCTTTTCAAGTATGCCTGGGTGGTGTACAGGATCCACGTTCCTGAGCGACTGGTAGGTTATGCCATCGGGGCCCGGAGCGCTTTTCTTTCGACAGCGATGGAGTGCTTGAGTGAGCTCCTTTAGGGTGAAGTCTGAGTAGGTTGCCAACGATGTCTCTTTGTCTTGAGGTTGACTAACCTGGCTTTGCGGTGGATTTGTCAATCTTTCTTGGTATTGATGTGGTGGAATAGAGGAGCGGGAAAATTCATCCGCTAATAGCTCTGCCACTTCCGTCATGGACATACCTGATTTGATTGCAAACCCTGCAATAGGGTGTCGTGGAACCTTCGCGCCGGAGAGGGCTCGAGCGATCTTCCAAGCGCGCTTGCCTCCACCTGGACCACCAAGCGATGCGCAGTCCTGTCTCCATTGCCACCGCTGAAGTGCCTTGGTGTGTCGCCTGAATTTAGCGTCGATTCGGTTGTAGCGAGTCCAGTCCCATGAGGCGTTGGTGTGAAGCGCCCTTCGTTGTGCCTGCCGTCGGGCTGCTCGTAGGTTAAGCCACTCAAGGTCAGGAGAGGGGCTTGTAACTGGAACTGTGACGGATCGCGTTGAAAGCCGTAGGCACTCCGCAATGCATGTAGTAAGGTCATCATAGTTGCTGCCTACAATGGCAGAAGAGAGGTACTGGCGGAATAGGTCCCAGTTAGTAACTTTGCAGACCTTGAGGTTCTTTGGAGGTGCTCTGGGGTGTGTTAACCTGATGGGAACATGATCACTCCCTCCAGTGTCCGGTTGAGCTCTCCACAAGGCGACAACTTGTGACGATACCCACGTTATGTCTATCGTGCTGGCGTTAGTTCCACGTCTACAAAATGTCTTCGACCCGTCATTAAGAGCTCGCAGTTGTAGGGCTGCCGCTGTATTTTCGAGCTGTCGTCCCCTGGCGTCCGTTCGGGTACCGCCCCAGGATTCATTGTGTGCGTTGAAATCTCCACATATAATAAGCTGTCCTCGGCTACGTTTGTGAATTTCTTCTAGCACCTTTGCGTCCCATACGCCATGCGGAGAAATATATGCAGAAATAACCGTTGTGAGGTGCCGGCCGATTGCAATTATCACCCCGGCGTATTCTGCAATCTCTGAAGACAAGTCCGAAAGGTCAAGGGGGCATGGTATACATCGTCACGGACCAATATTGCAACTCGCGATCTTCCATCGGTACTTCGAGTTGCACTGTGATGAAAGACATAGGGAGACAGACGGACCTCTCCTGGGATCACGTACGTTTCTTGTAGAGCCAGCACATCTCTTCGTTCAGTTGAAAGAGTTTTGCGGAGAACGGGCAAACGTGTGCGTAAACCGTTTACATTCCATTGAAGGATAGAAGGAAACAATGGGCTACGTCTTTCTCTATGTGGAGTTCTTTGTGCACTGTTTCCGGGGTTACTTGTTTGTTGGCAGCTTTGGTCATTCGAGGGTCCTGCTAACATACCCCAAGAAGAGGAATCATAGTTTGCAGAATCGTCGTGACTGTGCGGGCCCATGATGCCTCGATGTTTCTCAATATAGCAAAGGCTATGTTCGCAGCTGCTCTGATAATGGACGTCCATCCATGGGCTTCGCCAGAAGATGCGCTTTTGTCCTCAGCGTCTCCCTCTTGTGTGGAAGAGCGCTGTCGTGTTTCTGGCGGTTGCTTGGGTGTTTGCTTCGGAGGTTCTGATGAAGCCGCTGCGTGCGCACCGTTCCCAGCACTTCTGTGGGCTGCTTCTGTATTAGGAGGCAAAGAATGGGTGCCTCCAGTTACAGACGCGTAGGACGCTCTTGACTTCGAAAGGTGTTTTGCCTGTTTACTCTGTATCTCTGGCTGGGGATTCTCATCGCCAGACCGAGATGCCTTCTGGCCCTCCAAGGCTGACCTTGCCTCACGAAATCCAATCGAATTGGTCTTGGAGTAAGTGAGTATCTTCCGCTCTTTGATCCACTTCGGGCAGGCATGTGATGTAGCCTCGTGGTCTCCTTGCAGTTGACACATCTCAGTGTCGGTGACTGACACATGGCATCGGTTGCTTCGTGGTGTTCTCCACATCGTTTGCAAGCCATAGCACGCGTGCAGGAGACCTTCTTGTGACCAAATCCGCCGCAGTTGTGGCACTGGAGCGGTTTCTCCTTATAAGGCAACACAGGGTGTCGAACATACCCCAGCAGAACATAGTTCGGCAGATGACTGCCTTGAAATGTGAGCTTCACGACGCGTGACTTTCCAAGACGTCTGATGTCGGCGATCTTGCTCTCTGAGCGGAGATTATGTTCCAGCTGTTCTTCTGTAGCGTCCACGTCAACGTCCCGGATGACGCCAACTGTCGTGGGCCCAGACAAAGCTAAGTAAGGTCGAACCGGTATACGACATAAGTCCGTGGTTTTGAGAAGCGCCTGTGCAGCTTGTTCGTTCAGAACTTCGACGGCGATCAGGTTGAGACGATCGTTGTACCGGACCTGACAGGCGGATTCCTGACATATGCCTTTCAGTGCTTCCGTAAGCTTCAGGCTACTGAGAGATGTTAATCTTGTGTCTTGATTGACGGGCACGAAGATAATGGTAAAGTCATCGGTTTGTCGCTTTGATGGACGTACCGTTTCCGTGTTTGACCACGAGCACGTCCTTTTTGTCCTTTTTCTGGTGACGAGATTCCATTCCCCAGTGGAGCCTTCGCTGTCCATGTCAACAATCTCCGCGACTGAGGGCGTCGATGAAGACTGCGAACATGCAGGATCTTTGCAGTCCAGGGCTGGCTCCTGTTCTGAACTGCCCGCTGAACGTCGTCCAGCTGGTATGGTGCTGCTTATCTCTGATGTGGACATACCTTA
>JAZHYW010000081.1:0-55342 GCA_037355805.1 Ixodes ricinus
GGTACAAATATTCCTTTTTCCTGGAGGTAGGTTTTTACTGGTAAGGTTGATGTATGCAATTTGAAGAAGAATGTTTTGGTTGCGGGAGGCACGCCCATTTTTTTTACTCTTTTGAAAACATCATTGATGGGTTCTGGCGTGAAACGGGTACGATAAAGTGGTAGGGAAAACAAGCTTTCCGTAATGCTCCTCGACAGTGTCTTTCTTGACACGCTAAACAAATATTCCAATGAAAACCTTGTTTTTAGGAAATTGAAGGTATCGACAACTTCCTTTAAAAATCCCCAGGGCCTATTTTTCGACGTTTGGCCCGTTGAAACAACAAGATAGCTTAAACTCTCAGCAAGGCGTGATTGGAGTATGACTCTAAGGAACTTGTGATTGGCATTTTTAAAGAAAAAGAATCTTGACACTAACTGGCGGACAAAAATGTGACATAGTCCTAAACCACCAGATTCGAGAGGGAGGAAAAGGTTGTCCCTTTTTACACGTTCCCACGTTGAGCACCATATCAAAGTGGCAAATACTCTATGAAATTTTTGGATGTCTGTTCGGGCGCAATGGAGCACTTGAAGAACGTACATGAGTTTTGAAGCAAGGAATATATTACAGACACTTGCTCTTGTAAAAATGGAAATGTCTCTACCTTTCCACGCATCAGCCTTCCTTTTCACTGTGGTCACAAGGGAGGACCAGTACGTTGAGCTGCTACGAATTTGTGAGAGCGGTACTCCAAGGTATGTGATCGGCCCCTGGTTCCACGCTATCCCCGCAAAGGAACGGGGTTTTGTGGCCCAGGAACCGTACCAGAAGCCTTTGCATTTAGATGGATTCACTGAAGCCCCTGTGATTGCGCAGTAACGCGCTGTTTGATCAAGCGCTTTCTGGACACTCTTCTTGTCAACGCAAAAAAATCCGACATCGTCTGCGTATGCGAGGACTTTTACCTCAACATTTGCTACAGTATACCCACGAATACATTCTGTTTTCAGGATGCTAAGACATAAGGGCTCTAAATACAATGCAAAAAGGAGGGAGAGAGAGGGCAACCCTGCCTTACGGAAGATTTGATCTTAATTTCATCGGAAAGTGTGTTATTGATCTTCAGTCGTGTCGAGCTATGCATGTAGCAAAGTCGGATTCCTTCCAAAAGTGTCTCTCCCACGTTTACGTGCTCAAGAACGGCAAATAAAAATGAATGACTCACACGGTCAAAGGCTTTTGTAAGGTCTATTTGTACAAGTGCAACCTGGTCATTATTTTCTGACACAGACTCTAGGACGGAACGGGCAACATGTACGTTCGTTTGAATTGCTCTGCCGCGTATCCCACAAGTTTGGTGCTCACCTACCAGTTTTTCTATTACACACTGAAGTCTTTCATTGAGCACTTTAGCGTAAATTTTATAATCTACGTTGCAGAGTGATATTGGTCTGTAGTTTTCCATCTTTTTAAGCATTTCGGGGTCTTTTGTTTTTGGCAGCAATACCGTGTGTCCACGGTAAAATGAAGGGGGAGAGTTTTCTGTATGTAGGATTCTTCAAATACAGCGAGCAAAACAGGAGCTATAATGTCTTGGAACTTTTTGTAAAATTCACCGCTTAGTCCATCTGGTCCTGGTGTTTTCCCGTTTGGGAGAGATTTAATGACTGCCTTGATTTCGTTTAATGTTATGGGGCCTTCAATTAGGTTGCGATCTTCCTCGTCAAGTTTTGGCATCTGTGCTAGTAGCTGTTCAATTTCAGTTTTTCCTTTTGTGGGTATTACTGTTCCAAAAATATTTGTGTAGAAGTGGTGAAAAGATTTAACTATTTCAGTGGCGTCGGTGAGTATCAATCCATCTTTGTTGATTTCTACTATTTCCTTTGACAGTGCGTTACGCCTTTCGTCATCCAGAGATCTTTTTGTAGGCTGTTCGCCGAGGAGAAAGCGTTTCTTCCGCGAGCGGATTAATGCTCCGCGGTACCTTTCGGTTTCATGTCTTTGAAGCTGGGCTCGTACTATGTTAACATCGTCACTGTACGCGCCTGGATTTAAGCATTCAAGTTCGTGCAGGGTTACTAAATTTTTAAAAAGGTCACGCTGCTGTTGTTTGTTCATATATGACGCAATTGTAGAGCGTTCGACTGCGATGTTTTTTGCTTCTTGCTTGAAACTATCCCATTTTGCAAAGATGTGCATGTCAATGTTTTCCAATGTATTCGACAAAAGTAAGGAGATGTTAGTTGAAAATTGCTCATCACTTAGAAGCCTCAGGTTGAGCTTCCAGTGTTCCCACTGCTGATGAACACCTCGGAGTCTGCGCGGGCCAAAGCAGACTGATACCAGGCAATGATCAGAAAAGAAAACTGGTTTGACTTGATAATTACTCATTGAGTCGATTATATCACCTGAGACATATATTCTGTCTAATCGTGCGTGAGACGTTCCTTGGAAATGGGTGTAGCGAATCGATTCATTTTTTCTATAAGCAACATCAGCAAGGTTATGGTCTTGAAGCGTGCTCCGTAGAGCAGCGGCGCTTCCGTCATACCTAGTTTGTGACACCGATCGGTCGTCTGCACTGCAAACACAGTTAAAATCTCCCATTGCAACTATTGTTCTGTTTGTGTTGAAAAGCGGCGAAATAAGTTCAAAAAATGATGTTCTTTCTCTAGGCGTATTTGGAGCATACAGGCAAATAAAGCGCCAATCTATCTGCCTAAAACAAATGTCGCAGGAAATAAGACGCCCTTCCAGGTCGTTAAGAATGGAAACTGATGATAGCTCAAGCTGCTTACGAAAAAAAAGAAAACATCCGGCAGAAACTCCTTTGGCTTGGCTAACGCAGATTTCGTAGTCCTTAAGAAAGGGTTCTAACGCTTCCGCGATGCCTGCATCTGTTGATAATTTTGTTTCCTGTACTGCCGCAACGTCAACTTTCTCTTTTTCAAAAAGACGCAACAGCTGAAATTGTTTCCTTCTAGACCTTAAACCTCTAACGTTTAGCGTTAGAATATGTAATGGAAGGGCGGGATACATCAGGACATTTTAGTGGCTATTCTCGGTACCCTTGAGGTTCTCCAGTAGCTTGGAGTACGGCTTGTGCCGCACCCCTGCCGGCTGGCGGTCTTTCTTGGACCTCTTCGAAGGGAGCTCGTCGGAAGAGGAACTTTTGGCCGGGCGGGGCGTTGAAGTTCCTTCTGATTCATCAGATGGTCTCGACGTCTCAGAGGCCAGTGTGATGATTGTGGGTTCCACGTCCTCCTCGTCATGCTCTTCGTCGCACTCTGTAACCACTTCGCCGACAATCGTTGACTCTGATGATGAGGATGACGCGCCGTCCTCGTCAGGCGGTGGTGGCTCCGAGAGGCCCCCAGGGTCATCCTTACATTCGTTGATGGTAGGTGCTACTCTGGGGTGCTCCTGTTCCAGGACCTTTTCGATCGTTGATGCCAGTGGTGTCTGCCCCGAGGCGTCAAGGACCTCCGTGACATCCATAAGCAGCTCGCTTTGTTCTTCGGCCTCTTGGGTCCTCGGTCCAAGGAGCTTACTTGCGTACGTTGTGACACACGTATCAGTCGTGTGCCCGTACCTTCCACATTTAAAGCAGCGGGGGGTCTTGCACTGGCGGCGTACATGCCCCACTCTGTTACACCTGAGGCATAGAGGTGGACGTCCTGGCACGAGTAGGAGGCACTGGCATCCGAAAATCTTCAAGAGATGTGGCACCTTCTCAATCGTGATGTCGTCGTGAAGTGTGATGCTCACTTCTCTGTTTAAAGTGTCCATATGTTCCATGCCGGGGCATCTCCATTTCTCCCGGCTCATGTTCCGCACGGTTCCGTATGCCTGCAGGGCCTCGGCGACACGTCGGTCTTCAAGATGGTCTGGTAGCCAAATGATTTTTATCTTGATGTCTCGAGTGTCTGGGTCTATGACCAGACATTTTCGTCCTTTCACGAGAAGTTCCTTTTGTTGACACAGCTTCGCTTTCGCGAGCGCGTTTGTGCAGGTGACCATCCAAATGTGGCTCATCTGGTATTGTCCGGTTGCCTTTACGTCTCGGAGATCTATTACTTCTTTGAGGGCGTCACGAAAGTCTGGCGCTGAGTAAGGCCTAGCGCTTATGTCGGCATGAAGGAATACGGAGTTTAGAATGAGGTTGCCGGTTGGAAAACGGGGAAGGATTACCTTGTAGTCGTTTGTACTGTTGTCGGACGATACGGGGTTAACTCGGCCAGTGGCCGATACGGTGTTTCCACCAGACATCATATTTCTTGCTGCCGTTCCGAACGGCTTCTTCTTCCTCCTCCAGCTATGAAGGCAGTCATTCACCGCACTCTAAACATTTGTTTATATCTTTACCATAGGACGCGCTTTGCAGCGCTGTCACAGCTACCGGTGCGCGCGCGTTCCATGCACGAGGGCTAGCTCACCCTCTCCCGCGGCTCAGCCTCTGCCTCTAGCTCACCCTCTCCCGCGCTCGGGAGAGCGCTCTAGCTCAGCCTCACGAGAGCGGAATGAGCCCTCGTGCATGGAACGCGCGCGCACCGGTAGCTGTGACAGCGCTGTAAGCGCGTCCTATGGTAAAGATATAAACAACCGTTTAGAGTACCGTTGGTTGAGACTAGCTGAGACGCCAGAAAGTCTGGTCGGTACCATTTTGAGTGTTTGTGCGTATGGCGCGTGCTTTGCTCGCCTTCCTAAGTGACACAAACGCACGTGCTGGGCTGCGGAGATCGTGCGCAGGGCTGTGAAAGTGTCAACAAATTTAGAATCGCCTCAAGAGTGGGCTGGCGTATCTAGAGTGTGCCGGCCACCTGACGAACGCGCATAACTCCGCACCGTTTGATGCTATTCGCATTAACGTAGATAATCATTCCCAAAGGATGGGTTCTGCTGATTTTTTTATCAGAGTTCCTACCACTCAGTTAGCACGTGCGTTGGGAACCCAGACGCTCTAAGCCTCTCAATTTGAGCATTAAAACTGCTTTTGTTGGTGTGGAGGCATGACTTCTTTAAGGCTGAAGTAAGGCGGGAAAGAGCTATGCCTTTTTTTACGACTTTAGAGTGCGAGGACGTATAGTGTAGTAAACCTTTTTAGAACGGGGTGAAAATGACCAGCACAGGTGGTCTGTTTGCAAAAGATAGGGAAAGGTCTAGAAATTGCAACACACCTTCCTTAGGAGTTTCACAGGTAAAAATAAGCCCTGAACCGCACTTGTGGAATATGTCCATGATGCTACTCATTACATTATTGTCCAATGTCTTTTGGTACACCAGGAGGAAATCATCGACATACCTAAACACGTGAAGAACTGGCATAGACGCTATGGCCGTCTTAATGGCACGGTCGACTCCCGCCAGAAAAATATCACTTAGGACCGGTGCAACGCAGGAGCCTATACAGACTCCCGACTTTTAAAAAAAAAAACCGTTTTGCCACCCAATGAATGTCGAATTAAGATAGAAATGTAGCAGCTCAAGACAACTTTCTATGGGTACACCACTTGAGTTCCGGAACGAGAGCTCACCGCGGGACTCGATGCATGACTTAACAGAGGCAAGTAGATGTTCATGGGGAAGCGAGTAAAAAGGTCTTGGACATCCACGCTGAAAACCCCGTTATTGGACAGTTCATTGGGCCTTAGTACTTCAACGATGGCTTCCGAATTGCAGACTCTAAAGGGATCCGTAATCTTCACACCCGAAAGGTGCTTTTGAAGATAGGCAGACATCTGCCAGTTGCCACGACCTCTCTTTCGGTGACGATTGCTCGGAAAGGGCAGGCTTCCTTGTGTGTTTTGGCACTAAAGAAGACCTCAAGGTGTAGCCCATCAGCTTTTTTGATGTTGCTTTGCTAACTGGTTCAACGTGAAACGTTGACAAAGGGAGAGTGCCTGGCTCTTGGCCTTCTTCAGGACTATCTGCACTGGCCGAAAGTTCTTATGAACCTATGAACTTATGAACCTATGAACTTATGAACTTATGAACTTATGAAAAAGCACAGGTGCCGCACGAAACACGTCCGCCCTTACGTTCCCTGTTCAACCAGAGTGGTTTATAGCATTCCCCTTTCCTGTGGTAGATCCTACGTAGGACAGACAGGACGGTGTATTAATGACCGGTTAAGGAGCACAATCTTTCTCTATATTCCACGGTGGGGGGTCACCTACCTCTGCATTGTCAAGCGTGTAAGTGTACACCTTCCTTACAAAAAACCATGATAATTGGCAGATTCTACGAAAAACATACCAGGGAAATTTTTGAAGCTTTTACTATACTCCGCCTAGGCGAGCGTTGCGTCAGCCATCCTTCTGTGGCTTTAACTGACAAGGAAATGGCCTTTCTACATACATGGGTTGCACGTGACGTCATATCCTTGCTCCTTTTTGGTGGCCAAAACCTGCCGTTATACATAGGTTGCACTGACGTAATTTGGTCCTCCTTTCTGGTGGCCGAACTTCCTCGAGCGTAGCCTTTACTGTGCATATTCTACGAGCAGTACACGAGCGTCGCGAGCGAGCGGAAACGAGTGAGCACAGCTTCATTATACTTCGTTTCACTTTATCTGCGAGCGAAGCCAAAGCTAGAAGCGCGAGACCAGCGCTTTGTGCGTTTCTGCCCAGCTCGCGCGCTCGAGCAAAGCCTGAAGGCACGGAGCTTTCGTGCTCGCGCTTCCAGCTTTGCCTTCGCTCGCACATAAGGTGAAACGAAGTATAACGGCAGGTTTTGGCCACCAGAAAGGAGGAAGGATATGACGTCACGTGCAACCCATGTATACTTCGTTTCACCTTATGTGCGAGCGAAGGCAAAGCTGGAAGCGCGAGCACGGAAGCTCCGTGCGTTCAGGCTTTGCTCGAGCGCGCAAGCTGGGGAGAAACGCACAAAGCGCTGGTCTCGCGCTTCTAGCTTTGGCTTCGCTTGCAGATAAATTGAAACGAAGTATAATGAACCTGTGCTTACTCGTCTCCGCTCGCTCGCGACGCTCGTGTACTGCTCGTACCATATGCACAGTAAAGGCTACGCTCGAGGAAGTTCGGCCACCAGAAAGGAGGACCAAATTACGTCAGTGCAACCTATGTATTCGTTTGAGTGCGGTTGATGGTGTGTATACGTCCTCCGCGTGCTCGGGTGCCCCCGTGCGAGTGTGGCCTCGGCTCGAGCTGACAACGCGGGCTGTTCTTCTTTCTTCTTCAATACATCGAGTTGTGAGTTTGCGCTTGTCTCTTCTCTCTTCCCTCTTCACTGTTCCTTTCTGTTTGTGCGCAATTTTAACCATGTTCAATCATTACCAACTCGCCCAACTAACGACATTACAACTCAAAATATATATTTAATTCATCCCAATAAAGCTGTGCATACAAGTTCGGCTTAAATTGCATTCACTGAGAGCTTGAAAATCCATATCTTGGCTTATTACCTTCACGATTCCTGATTATATTTTCGGCTTTCGTACTGGCGCAACTTCCCTGGACAAGAGGAGACAATAAGATTCACCACGCCACAGGTTTTTATCATGAGGGTGTTTAGGAGCTCGCGTCGCAGAAAAGCCGGCGTCGGTGGCGTGACAAAAGATCATGATTGGTCGATAGGGTAAGGACGTCACAGCCACATGACCTCGCGTGGGAATTTCAAACAACCCACAAGGCTGGCGTAAAACGTGACGTCACGTGTGAGTGAAAGTGAATAAAACAGGGAATGTAATCCGAATTAACCTATTAGTGCTCATTGTACTTTAAAAAATACACCCATGTTTGAATGTTTTTGTTGCATTTGAAATTCAATATTTTGTTTGTGTTAGTTTCTTTTTTGACCCCAGGTATCGGGTCTATACGTCTAAATAAGTGGTCGGCGCCTGCGTTCCAGTATCTCCACTCTGTCCACCCTAGGAAGTTGGTAAACTCGTGGACGGTGAAGGCGCTTCGGTAAGAAACAGTTCACATTTTTCTCTGGCCGTGTTACGTAACATTTCGTTCTGATTTTTGATAAACTTGTTTTGGTATAAAGCAAATACCTAGCTGCACATTTTGGTTTTCATGTTCCGTGTTTTATTTCCACATAATGAGTAAGAACGATAGGTGTACTTTGTATAGTAGAATGGGCTTTCGTCCATGTTCGATTGACATCAAACATTTTGCGTACACCATTTTAACCCGTAAAAAATACCAGACTATATTTGCATGTTGAAAATTACGAAAAAGAACCTCATGCGACACCCGATCGAATACCTTCTCCAGGTCCAGCTGCAACATAGCAACTTGTACGTGGAAGGCATCGCAACATTTTAGAATTCTCCTTACTATATGTATCTTGGTAAAAGAGTGCGGACTTTAATACCACACGTCTGATGCGGTCCCACAAGGTCTTTTATAGCACCTCGCAAATGTCTAGCCAGAATGTTTTTTTTTAAATTTGTACTCTGACATTATTTAGATTTATTTGCCTGTCAGAGAAAACAGACAATAGCTTTACAGGGTCATCACCCTTTAGAATGAAGAAAATATGGCTTTTCACATAGAATGGCAGGCCTATTTATGCAATACGCTTCCGAGAGCACCTCATACAAAGTGTCCGCTGCGTACCTCTTGGGCGCTCTATGAACTTCGGCACTGAGATCATCCGGCCGGAGCGTTTCGGCACTGAGAACATCCGGTCGCACACGCTGATTGGCGGTTCTCAACTTTCTCGAACATGCTCTTCAAGCGTTGGCTTGAGCGACAAAACCTCGGCGTCAAAACCATCATCTTTTAGTATACGGTTTGACCCATCAAATCACTAAATATTCAGCGAACCTCGCTCGATCGTTTTCTTATCGCAAGTTATCGTATTTCCGTAACGTATTTCCTTTATCTCGTTTCGCTGTGTATAACGTTTTCGCCGCTCAGCGCTCGCCTCGAAGGTCTTTCGCCCATCCATAGCTTGTGGGACAGCGCACGAACAATACCCCCTCTATATGTTTCACAGTTGATTACTTAAAGTTGGTTATTGTTATCTGTTATATATTCTACGAACTTACCCGGTTTTGCGCTTTCTTTGATTAAAATCAAACTCAAGTGACGGCGAAGCTCTTTTTCTTCGTTCGTTTTTCATAGTTACGGGTACTGTTCCTTTCAGCTGCGTTAATTTTTACTTCTTTCAAAGGTTCCCACCTAGGACCCCGACATTGTCATCTCGTCCTCGTAAAAATTTCTAAATAATTAATCTACTTCCGATTCAAAAACTGCATCCGCCATGAGGCTAGTGTTCGTTTTCCAAAACGACCATCCCCATCTTGATTTTTTTAAACATTGTTACGCTTGCACGCCTTTCGCGTTCAACTGTTAAAGGCGAACCTTAAGTGTCTCCTGTATCTTAGGATGTCTGTAACCAAGTAGTCAAAGACAGCTGAGGACATAATTTCGTCGCGTGGTCAGCGTACATTAACCACATGACAAATATTGTGTTTATCGGTGTGCCAGTGGTACAGGGTCATTTTTGTTTATGCTTTAGCACATTAGCCAGACATAAACATCTAGACGGCTTATTTCTGCTTCAGAAGCCAGTCCACGTCATCCCAAAGCCTTGGCACAGAAGTACCCTCCGTTTCCTTGAAGAATCTTTCCTCCAGTCGCCGGGATTGTTCGTCTGAGAAGTAATTTCTCCAGTCTCCAACGACGCCTTTCCTCACGAACCGTGCTTCCCAGTCCTTCTTCATCTTTGCCACACTCGTACTTTCAATTACAGCCTTCATTTTTTCTTCGTCTTTCGCAAGCTCCTCAGCGAGTTTGTCGTCTATGAATCCAGCGACCTTGAGCACCGATCCGTTTATGTCGGCATGAATTGACTCGTACGTGAGAAGCAGCACGTTAGGCTCGTCTTTCTTGGCGTACCAAGATAGAAGGTTCTCATAGTAGCTGCCGTAGTCCGTGAGGTCCTGGATGAAAATTTCGAAATACTCGTCAAATGTTCCATCTTGAAAACAGTAATCAGCCAATTCCTTTGTATGGTGGTAATAAGACACGCAGCAGTCTTTAGGGTTCCTGGCCAGGTAGATGTACTTCGTGGACGGCGAGAAAGGCGTCAAGTGAAAGGGCAGGTGAGTGAAAATGATTCGCGGTCTGTCGGCCTTAAGGATGCCGTCCAGACCGTGCTTCTCGAGAAAGCTCCATCCCGGTGTGACGCCCCTACAGACTTGGAAGCACGCCTTGACGATTTCCAGCACCCAGTGAGTGCCGCACTTGGGGAAGGTGACCAGGATGATGTCGCTTTCCTCCGGTTGGTAGCGAAGACCGCTCCGGTAGACCTCTTCGGAGAAGAATCCCGGCAAGCGGAAGCCATCAATGATTTGACTGGCGGGTCGGTCTCTCACCTTCATCCTCTGGGACAGAAAGCGGACGGCGTTGAAGTGTCAGTCCAAGGCTCCTCTTAGAAGTGCATGTCAAAGGCCTTCAGAAAGAACTCGTTTGAAACATTTGGGAATCTGCTTGCGATGTCGGGCCCATCAGCCTGAACTGGTTCCTGAATCCTTTAAAAAAGTTTGTTCAGAAGGTCATTAAAGTGCCCCTTTGACAGAGATGCAAATTCCTATTTACATTCATTGCCACTGAACAGGAATCGGAAGGGGGCAAATAAATAACCGTGTTATTTCGAACGCTGAGAGTAAGCGTTTAGCCAATCGGTGAACAATGTTTTGCTCAGGTGACTCTCAATTAGATGTTTTCTAGGGTCTGCTAGTTTTACACTATCATTCCGTAATGGATTAAACGAATGCGAAAAATACCCGAAAACCTCACAGGTCATAAGATGTTGAAGAAAAGTCCTACAGCTACCATTCATTTTATAGCGAAAAAGGAAAAGAAAACATGTTGTACTATTTGAGCGTGTTGGTGTTTTTTAAACATTTAGAAAGTGGAGACACATAAGGGACGGTGCAGACAGGACAATCTTTCAACTTCAACAGCCTTTATTTTCGGTTTCAAGCTTAAAGCCCGCCCGCTCTGTGGGAGTACGGGAAAGGGAAATGTTTTGGAAAGGAGAGAAAGCGGAGGAAGTGAGGAGTAACGAGGAAGGGAGAGGAGGGAAGGGGGCTCGACTGGAGGTGCGGGATAACGGAATGAAAGGAAAGGCCGCTTTTGCCAATGACCTTGTCGCCTTGCCTAGTCTTTCAGCGTTCGGCTTCCATTGTGGGCCTCAGGAAAATAACATCCTTTCTTGAGAGCGAAATGGAATGGGTGCTTATGTTTTACGGGATGGCGACAAACCTGAAAAACATAAGCATCCGTTTCATATCGCTCCTAAGAAAGTAGGTTATCTTTCTGAGGCCCACAATGAAAGCCGTACGCTGACAGACTAGGCAAGGCGACAAGGTCACAGGCAGAAGCGGCCTTTCCTTTCATTTCGTTATCCCGCACCTCCAGTCGAGCCCCTTCCCTCCTCTCCCTTCCTCGTTTGGCAACCTCCTCACTTCCTCCGCTTTCTCTCCTTCCCCCAAGATTTCCATTTCCCGTACTCCCACGGAGCGGGCGGGCTTTGAGCTAGAAGCCGTAAATAAATGTTGTTGAAGTTGAAAGATTGTCCTGTCTGTATCGTCCCTTATGTGTCTCCACTTTCTAAATGTTTAAAAAAACATATTGTTGGTGTTTTCTCGGCACAGACACGCATGCATGTTTTTCAGGGAATTTTGTAGACAATTTACTAGCATTAATTAACCCCGTCATTCGAAAATAGTGTGGAAGCATGTTCCGAACTCTGTGTTATTTTCCGCTGATTTTAACAGCCAGAGAAAAGGAAACTCCCCTCCACTCATTATTTCCATTCGAAAAAGAGGGATACCCTCCTTTCTGCGGGGAGCAGCTCAGAGACCCGGTCCTGCGGGGACAGGGGAGAAGAAGAGGGCGAGAGGAAATGGAGTGAAGAAAACTGGGAACCAATTTTCTTCCCGGCAGGAGATGATTCTGTAGATCGGCCGTTAACTCCACACTAAGGCCTAAAAGTTTCTTTATATTAACTTATCTTTTGAACGAGGCAATCATACTTAAGTAATACCCTAGTTACAATTGCGATCTTAACTTTCACTAAGCTAACAAGTGTTGGCTTCTCTCAACTGTCATTGAGCTCAACTGATTTGTCCGGTGTTACACGGTACAGAGCCCTAACAACCCTAGCTGAGGTGCGCGTCAAGAGACAGTTGAAACCGAAAAGAAAATTTGATGTCACATAATTTTTTTTCAATAGCGATGCAAACAGCAATTGGAAAGGGGCAAATAAATAAACGTGTTATGTCGAACGCTGACACTCAACGTTTGGCCAATCGGTGAACCATGTGCACACTTTTCATTTATTATAAATGCTTTAAACAAAATAAAATAAACTTCTTTTTTTTAGTAAAAAAAAACAATCAGAAAGGTTTACACGAATTCGAGCAAAAGAGATGAACGAAAGTCTTATCGGCATCGACATTATAAATTCTGCTCCCGCCGAGCTTTGGCTTTGCGACGTGCCATGATCGTTCCAGCGGCAGCTCTGGCACCGAATCATACCTCTTCCAACAATATTTGGTGCTATGATACTTTCTACATACCGCCCCCAATCTTTCACAATAGTAAATGCGTCCCTGGCGCTGGCCATGGGCGGCGATGCGGCGGACGCCGCAATCTTTAGCTGTATTTGGGAGAACCCCCGTCAGTTATATTCTGTTTCACCTAATGTCGCACAGCAGCGAAGGCTAAAAGCGCGAGCTCATAGCGTTGGCGGCTGACCTTAAAGCACGAGAGCCTGTGCCGCCGAGATCTGCCCCAGAGCAAGGAGCTTGCGGTTGTTGCCTTTCGTGCAGTACATCATAAAGTGAAATAGAGTATACCTGAGGTAGGCCAGCTCAGTGGAACTCGATGATCGTTAGCGGTTTAACGACAGTTGGCGTCGCCATGTAGTTCCGGCTGATCGCGATTAATACCATTGTTAGACGGGAACACTAAACTGCAGTAACGCTAAGCCGCAGTTACCTCACAATATTTGCGGATATCATTCTGCGGCTATGCATTCAAAGCTGTGGGCGCACGTGCGCTTGGGCACCTTGTGTACTTATCAAAGCAGTCCACGCGCACTCTTCCATTCTTATAAAATAGCTATCCATGAGAATAATTCGGTAACAGTGGTGAGGCGTAAGTGCAGTTTAAGGTGAGTTAACTGGGGTTATTAGTTTATTTATTTATATAATTATTAATGTTGTAGGTCATTGAAGACCCACACAGAAGTGGACATTTGTACAGACAGAGAAGCACTACAGTGGTATAAGACATTCGTATTAAAAGGACAAAAAAGAAAACGCATACGGGAAATGCATAGAAGCGAGAGTCTCGGCAAAAGACTGCGCTGATGTACCATTTACGATTTCTTCTGGTAACGTATTCTATTCATCAATAACGCGGGAAGAAGAACATTTAAATGTGTTGTTTTTGGCTGAATACAGCCTGATCGTCTTGTTACGGTTGGTTCGCTTTGAGTAACACCTGAATAAGTCAACTGTCGTTGCCTTAATGACAGTTAAGAGCGCTATTGTAACTAGGGTATAAGTCCCTAGAAGCCGTTCAAAATAGACAACATTGTTTCATTTATTCTTACTACACTATGTTTCACACATTGTGTACCACGCTGTCAAAGCTGCTGGTGCGAGCATAGAGCTTGCTATCGCCAATCATTTGCGCGCGTCCTCGCGCATGCAAAACCATAAATGAAACCACGTGCTCGCGCGAGTAGCTTTGACAGCGTTGTACTCGCGGTGAGAAGCTCGCTAGAGGCGTTTTTGTTTTCGTCACTATGGGCAGTGCGCGTGCTACCCACCCGGGTCTTTTATATTTATAGTGCATCGAAGCTCGGCAGTGCACGTGCTTCCACCAGCAGCGGAAGTTGAAGTATCCTCACCCTGGATTGTGGAAAAGTTCCACCAGGCATCGATGCATTTATTTGTGCCATGAGTACTATGTATGATACACAGTATACTCCCCATGTACTAGCCTATTGTGTGTCCCGCCTTTTTCTTCTTAATCGAATCGTTTTTCACAACAAGCATCTAGAAGTATTTTTGCTATCACCTGGCGTAATCTGTGGCCTAGAGGGCTAGCGGACACCAGCTGGCTAAACTCCTAATGTATAAACAGCTAATGACTAATTAGTTTTTTTGCTGTCGCCTGCTTACCAATTGCGTGAAATTTCATATTCCACAGACATAATGACAACATTTTCTGCGGACACGCACCAGAGAACGTTCGAAGCTTGTTTGGTTCATACATACCTTCCTATACAGCTTGTCTGCATCATGGGTTGTTTGCTTTGGCTCTAGTTTGCTTGATACATGATAACAACATGTCTGTTATCATTCCTCGAATGGGACTGCAGATAGTTCTTTTATGATGACAGTTCCGTCCTACGAAGAATAAACATGCCTCAGTGTCTGCAGACATTTTAAAGTAATGTATTATAAGTGTGCCCGCCTCTTTACGCCCGCCCAAATGGAAAAAAATAGCATTCAATCAGCACTACAACACGAGCCCTTCTACTCACCCAAGCACGTGGGCAACTCCCTCAACACGGACTGCAGGCTCCACTTGCTTGCGTGTAAGCCTCGATCAATACCTACTGTTACCGCCTACACTCCAGGCAAGGGTTGTGAAACAGCGGGCCGTTTCACGGGGGAAAGTCGGTACCAGTACAACAACGCAAGCTGCCAGTACACGAAACCTCATGTCGCAATTCGTGTCGCTGTGCCTGCTCACGTGACCCTGAAACACGGTAAAATGTAATGCGAGTTCCACCATTTGGCATTAAATGATCGCCGAATCAGCCCACCATAGAGACTACGAGCGGCGCGCGGACATCGCGCTGCGCCAGGACTGACGCGCGCTAATCTTTTTTTATGCGGTAATATCAGTTCACAAAAATAACGTGAATTGTTTTTGTGTGCATACCACTGCTAAACGCAAAATTTAATGTTAGCTTTACAGGCTGACGTCCTAGGATCGGCCAAACACTGTTCCAGATAAACTATACAGGTGTTTGTATCACCACTTGGTTAGCTATTCCCCTGTCATGGGTGGAAGGAGGGACGGATGCTAACGGCTGTCAACTTTATATAGGGCGATAGCTTGATCCCTTTGCCTAGAAACTAAAACCAAAAGTATGACTCCTACCTTCGCCCTTCTAAGTCATTTTACTTCACCTCTGCAATTATGTAACTATCACTAGGTGGACTGGGATATCACCAACATGACCTTTGGGGATCGTACAAAAAAGAAAAAACTAAAAATATCCCTTTCGTTTCTTCCTCCCGGCGAGGGAGTCGCCAATTTTACTCTGGTCAAACGTAGTCGGTGTTACACTAGCACAGGGCCGACTGGAAGACAGGGTTGAGACTTTGAGCCGGAGCCACGTTGGAGGGAGTTTCAATTTTCCTCTTTCCCGCCTGTCCACAGCTGTGTTAGTTATACTTCATTCAATTTTCCCTAGATAATTTCCACCAGTCTTCTAATCTCCTCTTCGTTATTAAAATGCGCTTATTATTCATTATTTCATTCCTGTCTGCGAGCTCCAGCGCTCTGGCAAAATCCGTTGCCCCCTCGGGGAGGGTGAGGGCAATCAATGTGCACCCCAACGCCGCATGTTCTATTGTCCCGCCTTCTCTTTGGCATACCTGTCATCGCGTATGCAATTCCTCCTACTTTTTACTATATGTTCTAGTTCTCATTACTCCTGTTCTAGTCTCGAGGAATAACGAGCTCCACCGTGAAGTAACATACAAATGTTCCTTTTTTAATTTTTGTTTCCGTCCCCAATAAAAGCTGATTTTCACTGGACTTTCCTTTCGCATTTTTATCTAGGCTTTTTTACTTCCTCGTTTACAGACGTAGTCTGCACTGCCACAGGGCATGACTGTTGGTTTTTGCATTTCAGTTTTCGGGTTCAGCTTGTGCATTTAGTGTTCATTCTTTTTATTGACTTGTCAGCAGCGACGGTACAAAGCAACCAAGCTGATAGCCGATCATCGTTGCGGATCGCCGATCTCGTTAACGACTGAACTTTTAACCTGGTGCTGCATCGGCCCATCGGTCCCCATTAAACATCAAACCTGTAGTGGTGCCATCACCGTGACTAAGCTATTTTTCCCGTCAACCTGCCATTAGATGGTGCTTCAGGACTCCAGCACTACAGAAGGGCAACGCATCTGCATCTTGCGACACTTGGCAGCAGCGACGGCAGAGAAGGACCACGCTGATAATTGATCGTCATTCCAGGTCTGCTGGCATTTTGCTTTTGCTTATATATATATATATATATATATATATATATATATATATATATATATATATATATATATATATATATATATATATATATATATATATATATATATATATATATATAGGGTGTTTTTTAAGCTTAACATATTTTTTTTTAAACCATGAATGCTAGATTATTGCGGTTTGCTCAGGTGAGTTATACGGCCAGGGTGACATAATATAGGAGGCTAATCGTAACGATCAGTTGGCTAATTAGTTAAAATTCGTTAGTGAACTTTTTAATGAATGAAAATAGACATATAGTTACAATTCGAAACTTGCTCAGCGTCATCGAAAACCATCTAGATCAGTAATTTTCACAAAGACTTTTAGCGCGTGAGAAGCGTAGTATTGCACTAAAGTTAGCACTCGTGAAGCACGTACATACAATGCTAGCAGCTGCGGTAAGGCGCCCGCGCAATTTTTCCGTCTCTTACCTAGCCCCAGGCTTGTACCTGCTCCATGAGCGGTAACTTTAGTGCACTACTACGCTTCTCACGCGTTCAAAGTCTTTCTGAAAATTACTGATTTAGTGGTGTTCGATGACGCTGAGCAAGTTTATAATTGGAACTATATGTCTATTTTTATTAATTAAACATTTAATTAACAAATTTTAACTAATTAGCCAACTGATCGTTAAGATTAGCCCCTATACTATGACCCCTGGCCGTAGAACTCTCCTCTGCAGACCGCATTAAAATAGCTTTCATGGTTTGTTTTTAGAAATTCTGTTAAGCTTAAAAAACGCCTTGTATATATATAGCGACATATACACCCGGTATATATATATATATATATATATATAACTGGGAAGAAAAAATCCCTTGGTGAAATCACCAACAACGGACGATTTATTCTGCGACGTTTGGGCCGGAGTCCGGCCTTCGTCAGGAAGAACTTTTACAGATGAACGCGGGTGGTATTTATACAATGCTACGGTCGAGTCCAAGATCCCAAACCGGCGGGATGACGGTTGGAGTTTACAAAGAAGCGTAGGAAGAGTTCCAGATGGGCAAAGGTTTATACAATGCTACCATCGGGTCCAAATTTTGGCGGGGTGACGGTTGGAGCTTTCATGAGAGGGAAGCGTAAGGCAGTTCGTATCCGGGTGAAGAAGCTTGACGGTCGGGGCCAAGTTTCAAGGGCGGTGGAATGACGGTTGTAGCTTCTTGAAAGAGGGCGAAGGGTGACTTTGTGTCCGGGCGGGCAGGGGTGACCTGGACGGTAGCGTACAATAAACGAAAGTCACACGCACAAACTAAAGTGCTGTCTAAAAAAAAAAAATTACACCATCTTCCCGAGGGGAACCATGGGGTGATGTGGAGCATCGCGGATCGTTATTAACGGTGTTATTAACGGTGTTAGTAACGTTGTCAACTTGCGTGTTATTACGTTGCTAACTTGCGTTGGTTACCACACATCGCGTGAACGTTGTTGGAAACTCCGCGATGCTCCGCATCACCCCATAATTCCCCTCGGGAAGATGGTGTAATTTTTTATTTGCGTAGACGTTCAGCATCCGCTGCTCGACGTTGACGAATGGACGCCGCTTCTCGTTGCCGTAGTTCAGGGTCTGCCGCTCGCTTCAAGCGTTTGCGCTCAGCGTCGCTTGCCCTTCGCTGCGCAGCTTTGTGTTCAGTGGACGTAGCGTTGCTGTTGGTTTGTGGGGTGGTGCTGACGCTTGCTTGCGCCAACCCACTAACTGACGGGACTGTTGCTTCCATCACACTTCATCGGAAGAACGGAGTGAAGTGGAGTCAACAGCGCTGAACTGAACGCGCGCAGCGCGCTACCGCTTCTTATATTCACACTTGAAGGAGAGGAGACTCGACGAGGAGAGTTGCGCATGCGCGCGCGGTGTGAGTAGAAGCGAACGCACGCGAAGTGCACGCAGCTGGTAGAGAGAGAGCGGAGAGAGTAACGCGCAGCTGTTGGAGAGAGGGAAGGAGGAGAGTTGCGCATGCGTAGTGTGAGTGCGGACTACGACGCCGACGCCGCGGGACATAGTCCCGAGCAAAAAATGCTCTGCATCTAAAAAAAAAAAACGGCACGGTCACTTGTGTTGTTTTATGGGCCATGCATTAGTCAGACCTGGAAGGGAACAATGTTAAACCTAGAAATAAAAGGAAAGAAAACGAATATCAAAACCTGGAAATAAAAGAGGAAAGTTGATGGTCCAGTGCCGGTCACAAACACAGTACCACTGCTAAAAATAAGGTCTGGGACCTGAAAAATATCCCCTGATCGCTGTTGCTATTCGTCTGTTAGCATTTTAATCGATGCCAGAGTGCCGGGGCTTTCATTTATTCCTTGTTTAATTGCGTTGAATCGGTAAATTAGTAGGACTCACGCTGTTCACGGTCGCGATTTGATTTAAATCCAGATTCTAGGAGCGGCACTTACAATTTATCAAACGAGTGTTGTGAGAGAGCGAGATGTTTGGATAGAGGTAGTGTCGGAAGATTTATGGCGTGAGATTTGTGATTACTAAAGCGCAGTCTGAATGTCGTTCTATTCTGCCCTATGTATTGCATTTTGCATACCGTACATTCGAATAACTACATGACATTCGACGAGGCACATGGTAAGTGCCCTTTAATTTTGATCGAGAACTGCGAGTGCGTGCTGCGGGCCGTGTTTGTGTGCGGCATCTGTTTACAGACCAGACATCCTGGCTGCATCCAAGGTCTACATTCGTTAGATGACGGCGATGAATTTATCCGAGAGTTTACTCGCGCGTCTTTGAGGTTACGCGATCGTCTGTGGACTACCCCAGGGGCGGATGGAAATGCGCTTTTAAGGCGCTCGCTTTGTTCGAGAATGTTATAATGTCGTCTTAAGATATTATTTACATTAGGATGGTTCATGCTATAAGTTTGATAAAGACTTGTGTGTTGTGTGTCGCTTTGCGTGGGGCGCGGGCTGATGAGGTCTGCTCGGTTCAGTTGCTTGGCTTTTCTGATTGCATTGTCGATTATACGGGGTGGATACTTTTGTTTCTTTAGCACTGACTTTAAATTTTGGCTGCTCGCATCAAAATTTGTCTCTTTAGAACAAATTCGTTTGAAACGATGAGCTTGGCTATAGGGAATGCTGTTCTTGCAATGGTGTGGGTGGTCGCTTTGATAATGCAGCTATTGTTGTCGATCTGTTGGCTTACGGTACAGGCTCGTTGCGAGTTTACCTTCCTCTATTTTAACATTGACGTCTTAGAAGTTTATATCGGTTTGAGAGTACGAATGTGTGAAGCGGATGCTCGGATGAGCAGCGTTTTATCGACCTATGAAGTCCACCAGCTCATCCTTAGTGTGCAACCAGACAATAAATGTATCATCTATAAACCTTTTGTATATGAGCGGCTTTACAGGACGTTCAGAAAGGAACTGAGATTCTAATTTTCCCATGAACACGTTGGCATAGTTCGGGGCCATTTTGGTGCCCATCGCGGTTCTGCTAACCTGCCTAAAAATTTATTGTTAAATTCGAACGTGTTGAGTTCTAAGACAAGCCTCGCTAGAGTAGCGATGACGTGTCCATCTGGGTGTTCTGTTGTTTGTGGAGTTCGTACATGTCAATTAACAAACTTATCCCATCATCATGTGGGATATTCGTATACAGTGATGACACATCGGGTGTTACCAGATTCGATTCTTTTGGTATGCATAAATTTGATATTTTTTTTAAGAAGTGAGTTGTGTCTTTAATGTACGAATGGAGACTTGTGGGTAAATGTTTAATTAAACTATCTACTTATCCTGATATGGGTTCGGTTACTTTACTTATTTCGGATATGATTGGGCGCCCTGGCTAACCAGGTTTGTGAATCTTAGGGAGCATGTAGAAGTGGCCCGGGGAAGGCTGTACCGGTTTCATTAATTTATGTTCGTTAGCGGTTATTCTGCCAACGTCAACGTTATTCTGCTAACGGACCGAGGTCACAATCTGAGTGTGGTGCACCGTTGGGTCATCTGCGAGAGGTTAATAAAACTTTGAGTCATTTAGTTGGCGGTATCCTTCTCGGATGTATTCAGAAGTGCTAAGAATCACAATTGCTCCTCCTTTAGCGGCTGGTTTTATTCTTAAGTCTGTCCTAATGCTCAGGTTTTTTAAGCTAGCCCTTTCGGATTTAGTGAGGTTATTCCGTTTTGCCGCCTGCCTGCGATATTCCCGCATAATGTCTTTTTGCACAGCGGCTATGTACAAGCTAAGACAATCGTTACGGTTAGCTTTTGGCGTCCAGTCGCTCGTTGCACGCTGCTGAGAGGTGTTGGAGCTAGAAGTTCTGCCCAAGAAGTATTCCCGCAATCTTAAATTTCGAGCAAAGTTGTCGAGGTTGCTTAGTAACTGAAATCCGTCAACAGAACCTGTGGCGGGACAGAAGTTCAATCCTCTCGAAAGGAGTTTTTCCTCTTCTGTTGATATAGTCACTCCAGATAGATTAACAATTGTAGTGCCACAAGGGGCACTAGTGCTTGACCTATCGTCTGTTATGCTAATGGCCAGTTGAGTATGTTCGCTATAGTTAAATGATGTCTTAAGCTAAGCTAAAACAGGGTTAGGAACCTTATCGCGCTGTAGCTTACGTAGCTTCATTGTTTCGAGGTCAACGCGTTTCTTGTTATCGAATTCAGATAGGGCGCTAATTTCGGATGTCGATAAGGGGCCATTTGAACGTAGAAGTGCAGCGGTCGCGGTAGTTAACTGTTTTACTTGTTTGTCACTATGATGAATCGCTATTTAGACCAGTTTAAGGGAAGCCTCAAGGAAAACCTGTTGCCATTCCGATCGGTCATGTTGGTCGAGGTTTGTGCAGGCGGGAGGAAGGGAAAGCGACATGCCCTTCGGGGTAATGCCTGCGTTAAGGTACACTAGCAAGGTTGATTTATGAAGTTCGTGCCTAATGCGTTTATCTGAGAGCTTTCGTACTTTAAGAAAAGTGGTATTGGAGTGGAGGAACTGGACTCACCGAACTGTCGTCAATCTTCTTTCAGTTGCGGGGAGCTCTCCGCGGCGGGCTTTCGCAGGTTGTAGCGCTGTCTTGGGGTACTTCTCGGCTGCTGCGGGCGTCGCTTGGGTGCCACACTCTCGACGGGTGTCGAGTACTCATCGACGTAGTCGACGCTCTCGCTGGTTGCCGGGCACGGTGCTTCCCGGATTCCCACAGGGGCAGCTGGGCTCTCTGGACTGGCGTTGTGGGACCTGGGACTCTCGGGGTGCCTGGGTTCCTCTGATGGGGCTATCCTGGTGCAGTTTGCGGTGGCGGCGGCGGCGATCTCCGATGACCACCCTGGCGACGTCGTGCTTGTTCCACGTTGCAAAATAAACTTCAGGTTTGCCGCGAGGAGGGCGACTCCCGTGAAGCTCGGGTGCAGCCCGTCAGCCGCCAGGACTCGAAGAGGCGGCAGCGACGTGAAGTTGTGGTCCAGGAAGGTCACCTTGCCCGGTTTCCTGCAGTAGTCCTTGACTGTGTTGTTGAATTTCCGGGCTTCGGTGTTGAACCAGTGGACGAAGCTGTGGTTCGACTGATCCGGGCGTCGATGGGTGTGCCGAGGCAACACGAGGAACACAACAAGCCTGTGGAGCTCCGGACGTGCTCGCAGCGTGTTGTGATGTTGACCAGGCGACAGCACCGTCGTAGCGTCTCGTCGGTGCCGTATCGTTCCAGTTTGCTCGTCCCTACGTGAAAGACGAGCGTCGTGACAGAACGTGGGAGGTTGGTGAGCTCCTTCTCGATGTCGAACATTGATGCACCACGGATGGTGATGAAGGCGGGGGTGGCTCTATCGTAGGGGTCGAAGTGCTGGTGGAGATATCGGGTCTGCGAGTTCCCGATGACAGCGGAGGTTGGCTGGTGCTTGGGGTACATCCGCGTTAGCTGCTCCACCTTGGGCGCGCCGGGGGCCGGTCTGGATACAACGGGCATGGCGGCGGGAGGCCGAAAGCGTGGGTATATAACTGGGAAGAGAAAACCCTTGGTGAAAACAGCAATAATGGACGATTTATTCTTTGACGTTTCGGCCGGAGTCCGGCCTTTTTCAGGAAGAACTTTTACAGATGAACGCGGGTGGTATTTACACAATGATACGGTCGAGTCCAAGTTTCAAAAACGGCGGGATGACGCTTGGAGTTTCCGAAGAAGCATAGGGAGAGTTCCAGATGGGCAAAGGTTTATACAATGCTACGGTCGGGTCCAAATTGTGGTGGGGTGACGGTTGAAGCTTTCGTGAGAGGGAAGCGTAGGGCAGTTCGTATCCGGGTGAAGAAGCTTGACGGTCGGGGCCAAGTTTCAAGGACGGTGGGATGACGGTTGTAGCTTCTTGAGAGAGGGCGCAGGGTGGCTTTGTGTCCGGGCGGGCAGGGGTGACCTGGACGATAGCGTGCAATAGACGAAAGTTACAGCAATAGACGAAAGTACAATAGACGAAAGTTACAGCACTTTAGTTTGCGCGTGTAACTTCCGTCTATCGTACGCTATCGTCCAGGTCACCCCTACCCGCCCCGACGCAAAGTCAAGAAGCTATATACAAACGTCATCCCACCTTCCTTGAAACTTGGCCCTGACCGTCAAGCTTCTTCACCCGGATACGAACTGCCCTACGCTTCCTTTCACGAAAGCTCCAACCGTCACCCCGCCAAAATTTGGACCCGACCGTAGCATTGTATAAACGTTTGCTCATCTGGAACTCTTCCTACGCTTCTTTGGAAACTCCAACCGTCATCCCGCCGTTTTTTAATCTTGGACTCGACCGTAGCATTGAATAAATACCACCCGCGTTCATGTGTAAAAGTTCTTCCTGACGAAGGCCGGACTCCGGCTGAAATGTCGTAGAATAAATCGTCCGTTGCTGCTGTTTTCACCGGGGACTCAAACCGAAATGATAACGTTTCGGTTACGGTTACGGTTACAGGTTCCTGTTGATAACGGTTGCGTTGCGGTTTTTTACGGTTTTAATTTTTACGGTTTCGGTTACCGGTTACATGTCCCTAAAAACCGGTTTATTTCGGTTTTCCCAATAATTTGTTTGATTGAAACGCTAGACAGCCGTTTTATAATAAACAGTTTAAAGTTGTCCCAGATTTCTAACAATGTGAAATTCAAGGAACTTAGAAACGTCTTAATACTTCTAATTGGTCAAAAGGTGCACACTTTTCGAACTCCAAAGCTTGTTGACTACATCTACTTACATTATATAGTTTGATACCCGAGCATGCATGTTACTTCCGCTACTCGGGGATTATCGCATTCTATGTAATAAAAATGAAAATAAACATCCCTACTTTGTTGTTCGGCAGCGTTTGTAAACAAACCCTAAGAAAGTTCCCACTGGGTGATGGAACAACCATTCGCAGGTTCTCGTCACTATAGTTTATTTCAACCTAATACGTGCAGGCGAGTCTTCGCCCACACTGAAGGAAAGAGCAGGACTAGAGCCATCCTTTAGTAAAATACTGCTAAGCGGAATAAAGGTAATAAAATTGAGAGCTTGGCTAGTTGACGAAAGTCAAACATAATGTAAATGTAACAGCCCAAAAAAAGAAAGACTAAGGAGAGGAACGAACAACACAGTAACTCAGAAAGCTGTAAAAATATGTCATGTGTTGTTCGTTCCTCTCCCTAGTCTTCGATTGTTGAGCCATGCTACACCTACATCATGTTTGCTATTTCCAAGCAATTGCCCATGGTTATCGAAGCACACGTCTCTCGCTGGCCGATTCTGTGACGCTAAAAAAATTGGCGCATTTATATATCTAAAAAAATTAATAAAAAAAGGTGCGGACGCAAACAATTAAAATAAAGTGCGGACCTGCCTTATGTGTAGTATATACGTTTTTTTTAGCAGATTTGTTTGAATAAAGGCGTGAAAGTTATACTTATGCGGTTTGAGCAGGTGAGTTATACGGCCAGGGGGCATACTATAGGATGGTAATCGTAACGATCAGTCGGTTAAATAATTAAAATTCGTTAATTAGCGTTTTAATTAATGCAAATAGACATGGTTCCAACTAGAAACTTGCTGAGCGTCGTCGAAAACCACTAAATCAACTCTTTCTATGAAGATATAAGACAGGGGCGGAAGTTTCTGGCGTTCTGAGTAAGTGCCCGATTTGGACGCGTTTCTAGGTTTCGGTTCCTTATTGAAGCGCATTTTTGCGCCCGCGGTCCTGCTCCCTGGTGGTCGTGGCGCGAAGCCAAAGTCTTGGCTCCCTCCTAGGATCGGGGGAAGTAGGTCGCAAAACCTAGAAACCTAGAAACTAGTCCAAATAAAGCGTTTCTAGAGAACGCCGTAAAATGCGTCCCCTGCGTTATATATTTTTTTAAATATTTGATTTGGTGGTTTTCAATGATGCTCAGCAAGTTCCTAATTGGAACCATATGTCTATTATCATTGCTTAAAAAGTTAATTATCGAATTTTAACTAATTATCCCACTGATAGTTACGATTAGCCCCCTATACTATGTGCCCGTGGCACGTATGACTCACCTGCACAAACCGCATAAGTGCAACTTTCACTGTTTATATATATATATATATATATATATATATATATATATATATATACTATATATATATATATATATATATATATATATATATATATATATACACGAGGGGGAACCCAAAAGAAACCGAACTAATTCTTTTTTAAGCAGAGCTTTTGCAGTACCGCGTTTTGCCGCCAGGAGTTGATAGAGCGAACATTGCTGAGTCATTAGGCCTAATTCCGTCCTCGAAGAAGGTTAGGACTAGTTGCGGCTGGGTTTATAGTGACAAGTGTTTCGTGTGGGCGTCGTTTTTGCAATGTCTGATTTCTGTGAACAGCGTGCGGCGGTTAAATTCTGTTTTTTGCTCGGAAAAAGTGGAACAGAAACTATTGAACTGTTAAAAACGGCGTACACCCGACCTTGCCCCGTGCGACTTTTTTTTGTTTCCTAGAATGAAAAGAGAAATGAAAGGAAAGCGTTTTGCTGACGTTGCTGAGGTGAAGAAAAAAACGACGGAGGCGCTGTCAAGCATCACAAAAGATGAATTTAAACAATGTTTGGACACATGGATTAAAAGATTAGACAAGTGTATTAGTGCAAGTGGACAGTACTTTGAAGGAGATTGAACGTTTGTACTTGAAATGGGAATAAATAAGTGCAAAAAAATTTAGTTCGGTTTCTTTTGGGTCCCCCCTCGTATATATATATATATATATATATATATATATATATATATATATATATATATATATATATATATATATATATATAACGGGCATGGTAGTGGGAGGCCGAAGGCGTGGGTATATAACTGGGAAGATAACTGGGAAGGTATATATATACCTTCCCAGTTATCGGACGTTCCGATGACGAAGAGTGTCGTTCCCGTCGATCCAACTTGCTTTTCTTTGGCATAAATGACTCGGCTAAGGAAACGTGGGCTCAATCTGAAAAGCTGGTTTTGGATGTGTGCTCAGATAAGCTTGACGTACAAATTGACCCTGCTACAATCGAACGGGCTCACCGCATCGGGAAGTTTGACAGCAGAAAGAAAAGGCCTATTGTTGTAAAGTTTTCCTTCTTTAAACATAAGGATGCGGTGCTGGGGTCGTGCTACAAGCTAAAAATACGGGTATTTCTATCAGCGAGGATTTTTCACAAAATGTTCAACTTGCCAGAAAACGGCTGCATGAATTTGCTCGTACCCAGGAGGGTCGTTACAAACTTCGTGTCGACAAATTGTATATCGGCGATAAGCAATTTTTCTTCGACCATAACACAAACGAAGTTTATGAAGCCGCCTCATAACTAACTAGAGATAGCGCGATTAAATCTGTCCCCTCTGAGCTAAAAAATAAACGCCGGTAATCACACGCGTAGTGCCCTTTCTTTGCCTAATGAGATTTCAGTTCTTTTTACTAACATAAGAAGCGTAGTACGTAACCGCGATGACCTGTCAATAGTTATTGATGCATCATCAAGCGATATTGTTGTTTTAACAGAAACGTTGCTTTCAAGTGTTGTCCGTGATAATAAAATTTCCGACTCTGTTAAATGCTACAATTTTTATCGGTGTGACAGGACAGATAGGCGTGGGGGAGGTGTTTTAATCGCGGTGAATAAAGCCATTGAATGTTATCACGTGAATATTGTTTCCCCGTTGGAGCTTGTTTGCGTACGCCTACAGTGCGCTTATAGAAATATTATTTTGTGCGTTTGTTACCGTCCTCCAAACGCTCCTGCAAATGTTTGCTCGGATTTGCATGACACTTTAAATATGATTTGTTCAAGGTTCCCCCTTGCACCCATGTTTCTATTATACTTCGTTTCACCTTCCGTCCAGACGCTGCGGATGCTACGAGGGAACGGGACCAATCAAGCAGCGTCAAAAGTGCAAATCACTAGGCGTGTTCTGTTTATGATTGGTTCGGCGATAAAAAACACACACAGAAACATTACGAACACCATGAGGGTGCCCTTTTGACGCTGTCTGATTCGTCATATAATCTCGTAGCATCGGCTGCGTCTGGACGGAAGGTGAAACGAAGTATAGGTGATTTTAATCTTCCCTTGATCAACTGGTCTGGACCGTTTCCAGCTGCATCTATACTTAGTTTCACCTTACGTCCGAGCGAGGCCGATGTTATTAGCCGAAGGACTAATCAAACAGCGTAAAAAGCGCATAGTCATGGCTTGCTCTCTGCGCTTGACTAGCCGGTGGAGGAGCAGTGCACAGAGAAACGGCGAATACCGGCTGGTCCTATCAACTGCAGAGAGCAGGCTATGACGTTGTGCCTCTTTCGCTGTTTGATTGGCCCTTCGGCTCCTAACATCGGCCGCGCTCGGACCTAAGCTGAAACGAAGTATAGTAGCTCTTCGGATTACTCGGATTTTATCAGTCTCTGTTCTGATTTTTCTTTTTCCCAATGTGTCACTGAGCCTACTCGGATTTCTGATGCGACGGCCAATGTGTTAGACCTTATTCTTACGACTGACCTAATCTCGCTTCTTCTATAACTTATTTACCGGGCATTAGCGACCATGCTATATTGAATTTCAGCCTGCAAGCTTCATCGCATGTTGCTAACAAATCTACCAAACACTGTCTCGATTATAGCAAAGCAAACTTCGGTGCAATAAATAATGAGTTGGCTTGCTTTCTTGGTAAATTTTTGCCTGCGTTGTCAGAACGCACGATTGAGACTAATTGGAACATGTTTAAGAACAAAGTAAATTCTCTAATTAATTTATTCATTCCGTGTAGGAATATCGTATCTAACCACATGTCTCCCTGGTTTAATGTAACTCTTAAACGCCTTGCTAATATGAAAAAACGCCTTTTCAGGGCTGCAAAGTTGTCTGGCCTCGCCGAGTGCTGGGAGCTTTATAAATCTGTTGTCAATGCTTATAAGGCAGCCATCAAGCAAGCAAAACTGACTTTTTTTAATGTTACCCTTCCTTCAACGTTAGCAAATAGCCCTAAACAATTTTGGAGTGTTATGAACGGGCCTAAAGGAATGGCTGTATCGCTCACTGATGTTGGGGGTATTGACATTACGAAAGCTCAATGTGCGTCCATTCTGAACGATGTCTTTGTCAAGGCGTTTACTGATAATGATGGTTTAGATTATCCTATTTTTCCAGATTATGCATTTTTTCCCATGGATCCGCTTGCTTTTGATTACGACGGGATTGTAAAGTTGATCGATAATTTGAAAGTTTCTTCCTCGTGTGGTGTTGACAATATTACCTCTAAATTTCTTAAGAACACTAAAAATTACATGTCAATTTTTCTTACAAAAATTTTTGAGCAGTCACTCAGCCTTGGTGTCTTACCGGATGATTGGAAAAAAGGAAAGGTGGTTCCACTTCACAAGTCAGGTAACAAACATAATCCTCTTAATTACAGGCCCATTTTGTTAACCAGCACCCCGTGTAAACTTTTAGAGCACATTATTTATTCTCATTTTGTTAATTTCTTAGATTCAAATTATTACTTTTCACCCTCACAACATGGTTTTCGCAAATCTCTCTTGTGAGTCTCAGCTTTTGTCTTTCACTAATGACCTACTTTTCATTCTTGACCGTGGGTCCCAGGTTGACTGTGTGTTTCTTGATTTCGCCAAAGCCTTTGACAAAGTTTCTCATAAATTCTTACTTTTAAACTTAGCAAACTTAACATTGATACTAATGTTTTGTCGTGGATTAAATGTTTCCTAGCTAATCGATCTCGATGTGTTTGTGCGAATGAAACTAATTCTTCCCTTAGTCCTGTTACCTCTGGTGTCCCAGAAGGTTCCGTTTTAGGACCTCTTCTGTTCCTTATTTATATAAATGACTTACCCCTGTGTGTATCATCCTCAATAAGCTTATTTGCCGATGACTGTGTACTTTATAGTGAAATAACTAACGATTCTGACTCAACACCACTTCAATGTGACCTGTGTGTGTATCCGAATGGTGTAACTTATGGAAAATGACTCTCAACACTAACAAATGCAAATCCATGAGGGTTTCCTGTCGAAACACGTCCCCATCACCATATTCAATTTCTAACAACCTGCTGGAATCTGTGACGTCTTACAAATATCTTGGTGTTCACGTTACTTCTAACGTTTCATGGAAATTACATACTGATCATATTATCGCTAACGCTAACTCTATGCTTGGTTATCTGAAAATAAACTTCTCTTTAGCCCCAATATCATTAAAATTGCTTCTGTACAAAACTCTGGTTCGATCAAAATTAGAGTACGCCTCGTCAATCTGGGACCCCGGGCATACAACGCTTGTGACTAACGTTGAGGCTGTTCAAAATCGTGGAGTACGTTTTATCTATTCTAACTATCATCGCACCGCTGGTGTATAATCTATGAAAACCTCATTGTCCCTTCCTCTTTTTTCCTTACGGCGAAAAATATCTCGTCTATGCCTTTTCTACAAAATTTATAACTTCAACGCTTCACTAAAAGATAAGTTATTCCTTAACACCACATATATCTCTTCACGCATTGATCATCGTTTCAAGGTCGGCATTCCTCACTGTGAGACATCAGCATACAACGACCCCTTCATACCAAGAACGTCTTCTGAGTGGAACCACCGTCAAGCATCTTGAGCAGCTATCCCATCACTTGATTTATTTAAAGAAGCGCTTCCTAATCACTTTTGTTAATATTTTGTCGAATTGATTGTGTTTTGATCACTGCCTTTTACGTTTGTATTTTCTTTTGAGTGAATTCTTATATGCCCCGCCCCTCTGTAATGCCCTATGGGCCCTGAGGGTATTGAAATAAATAAATAAATAAATATATATGGGTGGTTTCATTCAAACCGTGCAGGCAAAAAGGGTCGAATTTTTATTTTCGCTGAAAAAAATATATGTTATGGCGTCGTCTCTAAAAACGCACTAGCCACAAACCGCAAATTCGTCGGATTTTTAGTTCTTGACTTCCGAATTTTAAAAGAGGCCGCTGCGGAAGCAGTGTTTTTCACATCCGTCGTGGGTGGGATGTTTCGCTCGATCACCCGTCGTGGATTTTCAGTCCACATTATATTAACTTTTTTAAGCACTCTGTGGGCACAGTTAAAAGGCTCTGATACCATCAAATAATTTTAGGCGTTGTGCTTTTTTTCTGTAAAAATGTGAAATACGCCACCTCGCTCAATTGTTGACGAACTTTGACAATTAAATACTGGCGATCTACTTGGGTTATATAAATATTTTTTATGTCTATTGAGGGCCAAAAACACACTGTTTAAAGATATTATAAAATGATTTAGCTGTATTAAATATCCTTTGCGGGACGTTTACGTTAATGTTATGCGAAAACCAAAAGGTACCAATTTTAAGATCAATTTTCTAAAAAAAAAACATTTTTTATTTTTTTATATTTTGTCAAAATAGTAGATATGATAGTTGTCTACTCAAAAAGGAAGTCGAGAAACTGTGTATTTTGTTTTTATGTTCTATATTCAAGCCTCAATGTCAGAAAAAGACGTCTTCGTTTTGCAAGACCTAAGCCTGACAAAAAAAAAAGAAAAAGTGCGCTTCTATGAATTCTAAAAAAGTTTTCTTGAATTTTTGTCTACGTTTTGTAATCAATTATAAACGCATTTTGTGGCATTGAATAGTTATTTATGTTTTGAAAAGAGCGGGAAACCACGAGAAACAAATCTAATCAAATCAGCAGGCCTAGTAGACCTTCAATATCGAAGAGGCACAGACGTTGTATTTTTTCGATTTATAAAACTTTCACTGTAAACTAGCATGACTAGCTATTAGCTGTGATATTACTAAGACATAAAAAGTCACCACATCACTGATCTATTATATACAATTCTTTCCGAAACCAAACGCTAGGGTTTGTTAACCGCACATCGCACAGATCACCAGGGAACGGCCTTTCACTTTCGTAATACACAAAAGTGATGACACAGAAACGATCCGAAACACACGGAGAGATTGTCACGGAGAAGGGTAGGGAATAAAAATAAATAAATAAGAATAAATTTACCGAACTCCGATCTTAACGAAAATTGCGGTAAGAAAATAAAAGATTTAGGTTCGAGCCGTGGCAAGGCGGTCCACGCCTGGTCAGACAAAGAAGTCAACGACACGTAAAGGAAAAAAAAAGTTAATTAAGACAGAAAAACTCAGCCGCACACGGCAAGAACAAAAACCAACTCCTCCGGGCATTCCCTTAACGGGACACAACAAAATGCGTGCGAACACGCTCTCTACAGCACCGTCAGGCCGCTACGCCATGAAGAAATAAACCCAACAAGTAAACAATGCTAACAAACAGTTAGTAACGAAACATTAAAAAAAAAGTTCAGCAGAACCGCACCCGAGAAACAAAGTTCAGCGGGGCGAAAAAACACGCACGAAATAAAAAAATAAATAAAAAGTCTTAACTGACCGACGCCGAGTCCAGTCGCATGACACTGAAGCCTGGCAGGATGATGGCGTCCAGATGATGCTCGAATCTATTCTTCACTCTGTTCCGCACATCCGTCGTGGCTGTGCGGAACAAAGTGAAGAATAGTTTCAAGCAGCGGTGCGCGAGAAGGTAACCGAGACGTAACATGCCTCGAGCTTCATATCGGGAGAGGAGCTTTCGAGGTAGTCACTCAAACCTTTTCTTTAACCAATTCCCTTAAAAATAAAAAAAAAAAACACGTCAGTTGGCGCTAACTTTTCATCTCGGGAGAAGACCACTCTTCACAAACGGTTATAGTTGCCAAGGAGGCTGACTTCGACCCAACTAGTCTCCGGGCAGAATAGACACAAGTATATTTACCAACACGCTCGTTTTTGATGCTAGTCTCCGGGCTTTGCTGTTTCAAAAGGGATAACCCTTCGGTGCTATCGGATTTCTGCGGAGGGAGATAGAGTACATAAAATTGAAAGAATAAAACACGGAGGACAAGCACAGGACAACCACTTTGCAGAGCACGGCCATTTCTAGGATAGGGCGTTCGAAGCTTGGGCAAATACGCGGTATCGTTTCACGCGTGCACGGATGGCTGGTTTCAAAATTTTTCAGACATCCCTAACGAAACCGGCCCATCTTCGTGTGCGTGCGCGATTTTCGTCCCGCGCCGCCGGTTTTAGCTTGCACGCGGCGTTGTTTTCGCAGGCAGAACTGTTGTTGACCGTCGATATTGTAAGGCCATGGTGTTCTCATCCTCCCGGGCAACAGTTACTTTGCTTTCCCTTCTGCAATACTCTGACTGACTGGCTACTCCTGCGTGGCCGTCACAGTTCGCCGCGTCAACGCCACATTCGAACCATTTCACTCCTTGTGACACAGGGTGCGCTGCTCGCTTTACTGTGACGGGCCGTCCTATCTAACACAACGAGCGCGAAAGGTCGTGGTCATCTGCTGGTTCCGAAAGGGCGGGACGTTCATATAGGCCAATGAAGGCCCCATATCAATAGGACGTCTGCCGATTTCTATACATTAAAATGTACGACGCCTGCTGGTCTGTTAAGAGGTGTTGCTTTCTCTTTTGAACTGCTCCAATGTATCTTTCCGCCTATAATAAAATTTAAATGATCAATAAATATAACAGGGTGGAACTACTGTATTTCATTTTTATGTGGGTGCGTTGAAAAAAGCCAAAAATATTTCCAAGTTTGTGAAGACGCGCAATTCGCAAGTCCGTTTCAAGCCGTCGAAACACGTTTTTGTACGATATTGATGCTTAAATATAAAACATACAAACAAAATATACACTTTCTCGACTTGCTTTTCGAGTAGACAACTATCATATCTACATTTTAACAAAAAATAAAAAAAAAAAAAGGGTTTTTTGAGAAAATCGATCTTAAAATTGGTACTTTTTGGTTTTCGCATAACATTAACGTAAACGTCCCGCAAAGGCTATTTAATACAGGTAAATCATTTTATAATATCTATAAAGAGCGTGTTTTGGGCTCTCCATAGACATAAAAAATATTGATGTAACCCAAGTAGATCGCCAGTATTTAATTGTCAAAGTTCGTCAACAATTGACCGAGGGGGCGTTTTTGACATTTTTACAGAAAAAAAGCAAAACGCCTAAAATTATTTCATGGTATTAGAGCCTTTTACCTGTGCCCACAGAGTGCTTGAAAAAAGTTAATATAATGTGGACTGAAAATCCACGACGGGAGATCGAGCGAAACATCCGACCCACGACGGATGTGAAAAACACTGCTTTCCGCCGCGGCCTCTTTTAAAATTCGTAAGTCGAGAACAAAAAATCCGACGGACTTGCCGTTTGTGGCTACTGCGTTTTTAGAGACGACGCCATAACATATATTTTTTTCAGCGAAATTAAAAATTCGACCCTTTTTGCCTGCACGATTTGAGATGAAACCACCCATATATATATATATATATATATATACCGGGTGTTATTTTTTATTCGAAACAGATTTATTTAAAAAAAGCCGTGAAAGTTACACTTATGCTGCTTGTGGAGGTGAGTTATACGGCCAGGGGGACATATTATAGGGGGCTAATCGTAACGATCAGTTGGCTAATTAACTAAAATTCGATAATTAACTTTTTAATTAATGAAAATAGACATATGGTTCCAATTAGAAACTTGCTCAGCATCATCCAAAACCCCTAAATCAGTCATTTTCAGAAAGACTTTGAGCGCGTGAAAAGCGTAGTAGTGCACTAAAGTTACCACTCGTGGAGCAGGTGCAAGGCTGGGGCTAGATAAGAGACGGAAAAATCGCGCGGGCGCCTTATCTCAACCTCTAGCTTTGTACCTGCTCCACGAGCGGTAACTTCAGTGCACTACTACGCTTGTCACGCGCTCCAAGTATTACTGAAAATGACTGATTTAGTGGTTTTCGGTGACGCTGTGCAAGTTTCTAATTGGAACCATATGTCTATTTTAATTAATTAAAAAGTTAATTAACGAATTTTAATTAATTGACCAATTGATCGTTACGATTAGCCCCCTATAATATGTCCCCCTGGCCGTATAACTCACCTCCACAAGCAGCATAAGTGTAACTTTCACGGCTTTTTTAAATAAATCTGTTTCGAATAAAAAATAACACCCGGTACTATAAACTGAAATTTTAAAGGAATGATCGACGGCTGTTAGCGCGTATTCCTTCCTCGGTGGTAAAACTGAACAAGCCAGAGGCGAAACCACGAGGAGCGCGGAATTGCGACGCCGGTCACCGGAACGACAATCGCCCAGAGCTCTGGTGGCTTTGGAAGTGCGTTAAGGGGGATTCAACCGCTATTTATTTGTACCCTTTTCCTCATAGATGGCGCAGAATTTTTCCGGAACAAACGAGTTGCATGCTCGCCGCTGCGCATGCAGTTCGGGCGCTCGAGGTGGGCTCGGGCCACGGGCTGTTCGCCACCGATCTCGAGCTAGATCTTCTTCGCTCTGCGTCCGCCGCTGCCAGAAGCGGCCAACGGGCGGCGCGAGATACGAGCCAACACATTCGTCGATTATAGTGGCTTACATAACGTAGAATAAGCTCTGATTTCCGAATGAATTCGAAGTTCCAACCACGTTCGAAGTTATCAAAAGCACAGGGTGCGGCGTTGCGGCCGTTTGGATTGCCACATTTTTGCACGCGAACGTTGTTCTGCAAAAATAATTGTCTATTTTTACAACTCCATTCAAAGCTAGAAAAAAAATAGAAACAAAGCGGCATTTTTGCACTTCCTATGTCCTATATCGATCTGCGTTTCGTCTGAATACTGGTTTGCAAACCCGCTCCCAGGAGGTGTCGAGTAAAGCCCATCTATAACGAAGTAAGTGGAAATGCTCGAGACACGTGCCGTGCGGCACAATTCTGGGAAGAACTAGAGCCACTAAATGATCTGCGCTTAGAGTATCGGCACTCTGTTCCCCGACATTGTTGTGGGCGCCAACATTTTGGTGCTTATGCAGAGCAGACGCAACTGCCGATCGTCATGATTCAAAAGTGCGACTTCCTCAGCATTAGATTCGGTGTTATGAAGCTCATATAATATTGCTTTGTTCTGTCGCGAACTGTTTAAACATTTGTGGAGGACGGAAAAGCGTTTCCTGTGATTTCAGATCAATCTTCAGATAACTGGCAACCATGATTTTAAGCCACAATATGAACAAATGTCGTTACTCTGACGCGTAGCTTATTTAGTGGCACTATAGAAGAATGATGGCGTCTGAAATCTAGCTCAGTGCTGCGCTGTTCCGCCATGATCTTCCCTAGTGCCACTAAATAAGCTACGCTTCAGGGTAACGAAACTTGTCCATATTGTGGCTTAAAATCATGGCTGCCAGTTATCTGAAAATTTATCTGAAATCACAGGAAATGTTTTTACGTCCTCCACAAATGTTTAAACGCGTCGGGACAGAGCAAAGCAATATTCCATGAGCTTCCTAACACCGAATCTAATGCTGAGGAAGTCGCACTTTTGAATCATGACGATTGGCAGTTGCGTCTGCTCTGCATAAGCACCAAGATGGCGGCGCCCACAGCAATATTGGGGAACAGAGTGCTGACCCTAAGCATAGCTCATTTAGTGGCGAGGTCCACACTTCTGCGCGGCGAGGTCCACACTTCTGCACGTCCAGAGGTGTGGACCTGGTCGACAAGGTCCACACTTTGGCGCGTCGAGTCAAAAGCAACAAGAAGCAACCGTTTCCCACCCATGGACTGTACCAAGGTGTTCTCTGTCCAAGCAAGTAGCGCGGCTCTACTAGTCGTCCACAATCGCGCGCCAAGTGCACAGCAGCTGACAACATTGGCAACGGGTATGGCAAGAAAGGACACTTTCCGTCTGCCTGCCTGTCAGCGAAAAAGAACCACTCAAATACACAAAGCCATGTTGCACTCGAGTTATCCTCTTAAATTCCATAAGTTGAAGGCGCTGCCGGCAAGTGCAGACTAAATTCATTTAATAAAATTCACGCTTACAAGTACCGCCAACCATTGTTGTGGAAACGCGCAAGGCACGTGCGAGGAGCTTGTGCTCCGCTGCTATTCGCTTCGAAGGGCCGCTCATTTCAGTACTGCGCCGATAACTGCTTCCAAGGACCGCTCGAGATACGGGCCTCGTGCACTGGCGCATTTGACACCACTTGCTAGACAAACTCAAACATATCGAAGGGCTTTAGTCCAGACTCTGGTCCAGACCACGGTGTCCAGACAGATAAAGAGGGATCGGTGGCCACGTGCAATAAAGAAAAAAAAGGATCGGTGGCCGAGTGGGTTAGAGCACACCAGCTCGGAGCACGTGGAGTGAAAGCTCGCGCTGTATAACCCAGGGATCCTGGGTTCAATTTCACCCCTGCCCGTTTTGATCTGGATGAGCATCGTACCGGCGTGCGGTCGTGTATCACTACTGCGTGATGCACGTTAAAGACCCCAGGCTAGCGGTTGTACTGCACTGGCTAAATTGCTCACTTGCAGCTGGGAGACAAGTCGCCCGTTGAGGCAGACTATGTTCTAGGCCAGGGGTGGCCAATCTGCGGCTCGCGAGCAGCATGCGGCTCTTCGCGTGTTAAAATGCGGCTTGCGGCTCCCTCGCCCCCCCCCCCCCCCACACACACACACACATACACACACCCGCCTCCCGGTCACACGAGCACTTCCCCCAAAAGAGAAATAGAACGCGTTTTCAATCGAAGTACAGGTTGCGGTTTGGTAGTCGTGTGGTACTGCTACCTTATGTACAGTCGGACTGTTTTTGACTCGGATAGGCGAAAGTAGTTTGAGTTTCGTTTATTCCTCTGGACAAAAATTTGCCCCCCCCCCCCCCCCCCCCCAGCGGCTCTTGGAAGTTTCGTGGTTTTGTATGCGGCTCTTAGGCCGGGTCAGCCCGGCCACCCCTGCTCTATGCTGTATAAACATACACACACCCCAATTTGTTTCCAGACAGGTAAGATAGCACTGCTTCATTCCACCGTGACATAGTAAGATCACTGTTGAAAGAGGTGTTCATAACGGACAATAGCATAGTGAATTCCCGAGGTTATTTATGAAGACACTAAAGTTATTTAGAGGCTCATTTGATTTCGCCTAAATATTAGAAAGGTAAAGAGAAAAAAAAAACGCACGCTTTACTTTAGGTAGAAACGCATTTTCTACCTATTGATGGCCCGTTTGGTTTTCTTGGTAATCCGCAAAACGGGAAGTGTTAAATTTAGAAAAAAAATTGTTTCGGGCGCCAGAACGCTAACGTCACAATTCAATTTGCATCTCAGAGTAAGCACCTGTTTGTTGGTTAAGAAAATATATTGTAATTGTTCAAAATATTAGAAATCATGTTTTTTTTGTTTTTCATATCCACTAGGCACCAAACAAGGTCTACAGAGGATAGAAATATCTGATATAACGTTTCATAAAATAAATGTTGTTCGGAATAAGTCTTTTAGCCTTCTTTGCAACTCATTCGACTATATTTTGTTTATTTCCAAATACACATTAGTAGGGTTCCTTCATGTGCGCTTTGCTTAGGGTGGAGACATCTGACCATTTTTTCTCACGCTTTTATTTTTCTTTTTTTGTTCAGAAGCGCGTGAAAGAGCGTGTCCCAGCACGCGTTTGTGGCGCTGACTGTGCTATGGCGACATTTTGTTTTCGTCGATTTATTTGTATTTTACCCGTGAGCTCGTTCTGTCGGCATCGCGGGTATAGACGCTTTCAGGCAGCTGTGCATGGTTGCCGCCATAAAACTGTCCTTCAGTTTTTGTTCCCTCTTATTCCGTTCGCTTCACTTCATCATTACCACAGCAGAACACGTAATTGCCATTTCAGGTGTTAGTGTATCCTTCTCCCCAGCATAGACCTTTGCGGAGACTCGTCAACGGCTGCTTCATTGGCTGGGCATCTCGGTAAGACAAGAGAAGGTCGGCAATGGCGACTTAATCTGGCGCGCGCTGAAAGCGTCTATACTACAAAGGGTGGCAACACCCTAAGCAGAAGGACATTGAGGCACCCTACATATTAGGATATCGCTGTTCAACCCTGCACGATCTTAGGGTGCTTACGTGCCACGCTTGTACCATATGCAAGCGTTTGACCACGCGCGCTAACATAGCACACACAAAAAAATGGAATCGACAAAAGTATCGGCTTCAGAGTCTTATCAAGTCTTTCGCTATGAGTCTGCTGATGACTACACTTTCTTGCAGCTTTCAAAAAGTGCCGACCAACGGAGCCATCAATTGTAATTCTGTTGTGTCTATGTTTATACAGCGGGAAGTTAGTTAGGTCTGAGGGCATCTGGTGTCTTCGTTGGAGATGAAAGACAGTGCAGTATACCGCTGCCTATCTGACGTCTTTAGCGTGCATCACGCAATTGTGATACATGACAGCGCGCCGGTACGATGCTCATCCAGATTGAAACGGGCAGGGGCAGGGGATTGAATCCACGTTCAGTGAGCTTTACAGCGCGAGCTTTCGCTACACGTGCTACCGATCCACGAGCAACGAGACATCGCGGTCTAATTCGAGCTCGAGAGAAAAACAACAACAGCAACAGCAAGAAAACCTACGGTTTGAGGCATTTAGTACTAGTGTCGCCATCTCGTTTAACAAGTTGGAAATAAAATTAACAGGGAGATTTTATTTACACAAATACGCAAATACAACAATATAATGCTTTCTTGTCATGGTCTTAAAATTAAGATTAGAGGCGCCCCTAGTACGTACGGCCAAGCGTTTTGTCACGTTTGTCTTCTAAATAATTGTATTTTCAAAAATGCCTCAAAACGCGCCAGAAACAGTCAAAACGGTCATATTTCTGGATTTTATTAAAAATCTCCAGCGCTCTAAAGAGAAAATTCAAGGGCCGTACAACCTTCATTACTTCTTCATAAGTAACCTCCAAAAGAATGAATACTATCGTGCATTCCTGAAACTCAGGTTTGTGTAACGAAATTTGCCCATTGAGTGACGAGCGGTTGAATCCCCCTTAAGAAAAAGCTTTTGGTGCGTTTTAGATGCGGAGCATCTCTTGCTCGGGTCTATGTCCCGCGGCGTCGTAGTCGACACCCACACTACGCATGCGCAACTCTCCTCCTTCCCTCTCGCCAACAGCTGCGCGTTACTCTCTCCGCTGTCTCTCTCTACCAACTGCGTGCACTTCGCGTGCGTTCGCTCTTACTCACACCGCGCGCGCATGCGCAACTCTCCTCCTCTGGTCTCCTTTCCTTCAAGTGTGAATATAAGCAGCGGTAGCGCGCCGCGCGCGTTCCCCGGAGGAGTGAAAGGAGGATAGTTTTGGGCGCGCGGGTCGCAGCGCCACGCCAGGGCTTTCCAGTGGGGTGGGCTTTCCCCGCAACTCTGCGGCTGTCGCCTGCTAGCGTTTCTCGGCCGCTCGCGTCCGCCGCAGCCCAAATCCGGCCGGCCAAAAGAAATCAATCAAGAAGGGAATAAATTAATTACGATCCGCGATGCTCCGCATCACCCCATGGTTCCCCTCGGGAAGATGGTGTAATTTTTGTCTTTGAAGCATGGCGCGCGTCGCTTTTTTATATTTTATTTTAATCATCGTTCGAGTGCTTGTCGCTGTCTTTTTACTAGTCAACTCTTGGCAGTGACTGACTAAGGATTCAGTGCGCATCCGCCTTCTGCTCTAGTTATTTTTCCCTTGATAACACTTGATCTCACTCGCAGCCGAAGCCCGGCTAAATACCAAAAGCGCGTTCTGAAGGCGGAACTTCAACTGGATTCTTATACCCGTGTCACAGGACATGGCGAATGCCATTCAGGGCGAATGCCATTCAGGGCGAATGCCATTCGGGCGAATCTCATTCGGGCGCCAAATGACATTACATTTCAAGCCCGTGCTACACGTACATTTCGAATGTCATTTTGCGCCATGATGATGATAGCGCCTGCTCTCTGAAGAAAACTAATTCTAAAGTTTTTTGTAAGCTAAATGCGTTTGTTCAAGGTTATGATCTCTAAAAAGTGTCTATAGGTAGTTTTAAACAAATGTTGCAGTCGATTGCTTTATCTTTTTTTGCGTTTCCGCTGTAATTCATATGTTGGTGACGCTACTAGTTGCTCTAGCCGCAATAAACAAAGCCAAAGACAGAATCTGACCAAAGCAAAAGGAAATGGCGCCTGTACAGTCGCGAGTGTCGGTCCTTGCACCGGAGGACGGTAAACGGGTGCGACGGTTAATGAGCGCCCTCCCTTATTTACGCGCCAAGCACCGTGCCGAGCAGCCAAGGCTCGAAGCCGAAGCTGAGGACGCTCACCCTCGCGTTCGTGAAATCGAAGAGCAGCTGCTCTCAAACTCCGTGGCTCTGGCTGCTGCTTTCGCTCCGCACCGCCCAGTGCACCCATCGCGTTGGCGGCACCCAAGAAACCTGAGGTGGTTCAAGGACACCCTGTTCGACCTCGGGGGGCACGGTGTCCTCGAACCACCTTGAACCACCTCGCTTGGCACGCCGCAGGTCAGCGAGCTTGTCCTCCCAAGCTCTTATAAGAGCTGTTTAGTGGTCGGACCACTGGGTCTTCTCTTTCGCGGCTGCTTGCGGCGCTTGCGGCTCCATCGGAAGAAACTTCGAAGTTTGAACAAAATGTAACAAAACCGAGAAGAAACGCGAAAAAGATGGCGACGCAGGCGAAGTGGCTGTGTCTACTAGGTTAAAAAGTAGCTGCTTGCAATTACGTATGTGACAAGCTGTTATGTTTTAGGGGTACATACGCCGATCCCCCTGGTCCGGACATAACGCCGCCTGTCTCCTACGCAACCGACGCTCTACGCTGTGCCGTACTGAGCTACATGTCAAGGACGAGGGTAGCCGGCAGGGGCGCATACTCACCGAGTTGCCCAACGGGGTTCCATGACGTGAGCCGGGCCGGTGGTTCAGGCTCCGGTACTTGGTCGGATCAGAAACACATGCAGTCGAGGTAACGTTCAGGCGAATTTTCTAAGCAAGCTCCTTGAGCCGCCCCATTTATTCACACACTCAACAATATTCCTCAAGGCACACCCAATCACATCTCTCATCTTGGCTGTCACGATTTCGACAGGGGGTGCAATCTGCGCGCGCTAAGGAGAAATCCCTCGTGCCTAGAGTTCTTGTATAGGCTCCCTACGGGAGCCAGAGTTGCGCGTTTGATTCCACGTGCCGCGTGCCGCCCTCGCCGCTATTCGCCGAGATCCGATCACGTGAGGAGCCGAATCAAGTGTCGTGCAGCAAAGTAGACGTTGCACGCGCCCCGACAGTACGTTCCCCTGCTTTTGAGCGCGCCGCGCGCCTCGAACGCGCGGCGCTGCTATTCGCCGAATTCAGTCACGTGAGGAGCTGAATCCACATGCCATGCATGAACGCGCAACTCTGGCTCCCGTAGGGAGCCTATACAGGAACTCTACTCGTGCCGAGAGCGCAGCGCCATCTAGTGTTGCGTTGAAGTAAAAGGCAACGCCTACCTTTAACTTCCGTAGATGGCGCTAGCTTGCAACACTACATTTCTTCTCTCCATAAAGTGACAGAGGAAAACATGCTACCACTGGTGAAGCCAACTGAAACGCTGTTCATGGAAGATGCGTTGACACTACATTTCTCCCTTCCATGAATTGAAAATGTAAGGAGAACAATGCTTACATAGAAAGCTGAACTTCTCACTTCCTGATCATTTTCTCCTTTCCTTCAAAAAGATTAGTAACGTATTCATTCTCAAGTTATGCTCAGAACAATGGTCAGTTGTGAGTTACATTAGTTTGCCCAGAACATGACGCAGCCACTCTTTGCTTAACTGACTGGACAGTATTCTGGACGAACATTAGGCTATATACTGTAGCACTAACAGTGACGTAAAATTTCGAGAAACTACGAGAACTCTTCACAACACATGTCCGTTTTACACTGCATGTCCGTTGGAAAAAAAATTTAACAAAATAACTTATTTGCGGTATCACACTGAGAATCAGATTCTGAAAACGCCTGTAACGGCACGTTATGCTCTTTCCAGAATACAATCTTTGACTTGCGTTATACACTTCCAAAGGACAAAACAGTCCTCTACAGTTTCTGAAAACGTTCAGACACTTGCGTTAGGCACTCTTATCTAATTATGCTTAGAAGTCTTAGGTAAATATCAAAAAATCTCGCTAGACGTACTATGTGACGTATCATGAACAAAAGAAAGTACATAGTCTAAGTTTCTCGGGCCAGCGTCTTTGCCTTGTGGAACGTCTTGTTGTGGAGCTTGTTACTTGATTGTCCGTTTGTGATCGGTCATCAGGTACGTATGTCTCTTGTTCCGTAACCGATAGAGAAGGCACTGTGGTCACTACAGGAGACTCTTTGATCACGACGGAATCTGTCACTGCTAAGGGATCTACAAATACCACTGATTCATTCACTTCACCGTCAGATGGCTTTAGAAGAGGCATCGATTCTGGCGTCGCTGGACGAGATGCAACCGGCGTGCTTGCATCCGGTGGCTGAAAACACTGGGCTGATGAAGTCACGACGGGCTCCGGTTGGGCAGCGGAAAAAAACCGTTGACTCTTTTGTAGTCGTAGTTGCTGAACTCTCACGGACAGCATCCTTGGCAGGCGGTGCTGTGAAAACTTTAGACTGCATACGCGTAAAAGGCACAGTTATTTTGTCAGTAACTGAATCATTATCATCGTCATCAAATTATTCTTGTGGCAAACGACTCGTATTTGTGGTTGCACTTGCTTGTAACGAACTCCTCTGTGACTGTGAAGCTACCGCCGTAAGTTTCTTCGCATTCCATTTTCGGTCATCTTGCATACGGTACGTTGCTGGACCAACTTGCTCTTCAATAACTTGCGGTTCTGTATACCTGCTATGAAGCTTACTCTGATGCAACGGACGAAAATTTCGGACTGACTGTCCTACTAAAAATCTCGGTTCTTTAGCCGCTCTTCTAGTGTCTGCATATCGCTTCCTCTTGAACTGATACTTCTCAACTCGCTCATGGAGTTGTGCTTGATTCCTATGCTTTTCTGTCACTTGTGGTGTCGGTACACCTTGGATATTCATTTTTTAATCTAAGTATTCTACCATGCAACAAAACTGAGGGGCTTGTCCTGTAGCTGAATGTGCTGTGCGTCTGATATGCTTCTAAGTATTTTTGAACAGCTCCAGGAAGAGGTCGGTGTTGAACTGTAGCAAGTTGCAGACAAGACTTTAGGACTCTATTAAACCTTTCCACTTGGCCGTTTGACTGTGGATGGTACAATGACGACTTGAGATGCTTAATGCCATGCTGTTTTAGAAACTCTTCAAACTCTTTGGAGACAAACTGTACACCATTGTCTGCGACGATCTCACGAGGAAGTCCTTCTCGAGCGAAAAGGTTTTTGTAGAAACTCGATCACTGTGGCTGATGTCGCTGTCGATGTATGCTGTACTCCTGGCCACTTAGAGTGGTAGTCAACGAGGGCTATGAAGAATTTCTGACTCTGCGGTGCTTTATCTACTGGTCACACAATGACCAACCCAAGCTCATCCCACGGTTGATCCGGTAACTGGACTGGTTGTAGCGGAGCAGGTGCTGCCTTGACTGGTCTGTCTGTCGCGTTACAGACTGCGCAATGCTGTACTTTATGCTTGATCTGTTCATCCATCCGTGGCCACCAATAACGATTGCGGATGATACTGGCGGTTCTTACAATTCCTTGATGTGTCTCATGTGCCATATCTACAATGTTTTCTCGGAGAGCTTGCGGGACAACTATCTTTTCGCCTCGCATCAACAACTCAATGTGCACTGATAGCTGATTTCGTACACTGTAGTACGGACTCAAATCTGGCACACTGGCCCTATCCTGTGGCCATGTCGACATAGTATACTGTATCACACCAGGCAGGACTGGATCATTGGCCGTAGCTATCTGAAAATCTGTGCGAGACAGGGGAGCAATGCGTAGGGATACTACGTCCTCTTCGAAAAACATACCGTTCTCGGTATCAGGACTGGGAAGCCTAGACAGGGCGTCTGCTACTAAATTATCAACACCTTTCTGATACTCCATACGGAAGTTGTAGTTTAACAAACGAGATGCTCATCTAGTGATATGCAGCGGGCGTACTCCTGAGCCTTTGTTAGAGAGCAACGTCACCAACGCCTGGTGATCTGTATGAATAATGAATGGACGTCCCCATAGGTAGACGTGCCATTTTTCTCACGCCCAAGGGCAAGCTAGGGCTGTTTTATCACCTGTGGAATATCCACGCTCAGCGTCGGTGAGCGACCTGGAAGCGAAAGCATCTGTTTGAAGATGCTTCCCAGCTTGTTGCTGAAGGACAGCGCCTAGACCGTAGTTAGAGGCACCAGTCGATACTATGACTGGCAACGACAGATCGAACATGGATAAGATGGGAGCATTCTGGATGTTCGCCTTAAGTCTCTCAAAACTCGCCTGAGCTTCAGGGAACCAGACAAAACGCACGCCTTTTCGCAGTAGGCGTTGCAGAGGCTCGACTATGGTTGAACCGCGCGGAATGAACTTGCTGTAATACTCGATCAGACCTAGGAAAGCTTTAAGCTTGGCTGCATCTGAGGGAGCTTCAAAATTCTGAACATGGTCTACCTTTAATGGAAGGGGTGCTAAACCGTCCATGGACAGACAATGCCCAGAAATGAGAGCTCGCGTACATTGAACACACCTTTCTTGTTTAGTTTCATTCCCGCTCGGGAGATAGCTGACAACACTTCTCGCAGGTTATGATCATGCTCCTTCTGAGAGGATCCGTAAACTATAATCTCATCCAAGTAGAACTGCACTCCTTTACATTCTTTGAGGATTTTTTACATTATCTTCTGAAACGCTTCAGGAGCGGATGCCAAGCCAAAACATACTCTCTTGAATCTAAAGAGTCCTTCGTGAGTGATGAATGCAGTTAGACCTTGACTCACCGGGTCGAGTCGAATCGGGTGGTACGCGGATGCTAGGTCCAGCTTGGAAAAGTGTGATGCTCCTTGCAAAGAGTTGAGGAGCTCATCGATGTATGGCAAAAGGAAAGAGTCTGTGACGACGGCCTGGTTGGGCGCACGCAGGTCGACACACATCCTGATGCTGCCGTCCTTTTTCTTGACTACTACGATGGGTGCGACCCATTCTGAGGCGTTCATTCTTTCGAAGACGCCTTGACGTTCAAGTTCTGAAAATTTCGTCGGAAACTGCATCAGGTAGGGTGATCGGTAGACGATGTAGCCTTGACTGTACTGGAGACACGTTCTGGCGTACTTTGACAGTATGCGTCTGGTTCCGTACCAGACCAACTTCTGGCGTGAACAAGTGCTCGAACTCCGTGAACCAAGGAGGAAGCTTTGACGTGTCCTGTGCTGGCGGGTTTGAAGAAGACTTTGAACTGGTGACAACTGGTTGTTTCTCCTCTGTAAACTCGATGTCCACGATGTTTGTGACTGTAGATGAGAACCGTGGAACGTTGATACTTGGAAGTACAGGTCGCAACGGTCCGTCGCCATGAACGCTTGGTACACTTGAATTCTGCCAGGGAAGTTGACACCTTGTTGTAGTGAAGACGATCAGTTGCCTGGGGCATACGGTTGACTTGATCTCAAATGACTGGACTGCTGTGACGACACGGTGAACGGAGTCCTCCGGGAGGCGTCGGCCGGTCTCACAGGGTGACTTGCTGGTGGTCCTTGGACAGCTGCATCAACATAGGAACATTCGAATTCCGCGCCTGACATAGTAATCTTCAATTCTCGTACTCCATCAATGCCAAGTAGTGATCTCCCGCCCTGAATAACGTAGAACTCTAATGGCGCTTGTCTGTTTCTGAACTTGACTTGAGCAAGGAAACCACCTAATACTGAAATTGGCTGATGCATGTAGTGCATGAGACGTCTTCGTTGTCGCTGTAGACGTATGTTCCGTGCTCTGTCAATTTGTTGGAAGATTTTCTCGTTTAAAATGGAGACGTGCGATCCAGTGTCAGTGAGGAGATTGAGAGGAACTCCATTTACTTTGACATCTGCGATGAACTGGTTGTACTCGCTGTGATCCTCAGCCTGCGGTTCAAGGAACCGAACTGGGGTGTCGTCCGTGGTAACGTTGTAGTTGTACGCTGATGCTGCTGCTAACGAATCAGGCCTCGATGGACGTCTGGAGAGTTGTCGTCGACCTAGGCTTTAGGCTGGATGACGACGCGATCACCATCCGGGGGCAGGCGGTGGTGCACGGCTGCGACAAACTATCGAAAAGTGTCCCATCTTACCACACCTGTAACACTGTGCGTTCAATGCAGGACAATGTTCTCTTGAGTGGGCCCCCGACCACAAAACCAGCAGGAGTTGTTTGGCTGTGGTCTGTACCTCGCAGGAGGCAGGTCACGACGTTGCATGTGACTCTGTCGTCCCGACGGGCGCGATGCGTGAGCTGAAGCAGGATGTCCTCGATGGAACCTTGGTGCAGGCGTGGTCGGCTCATATGACCATGCCGGAAAACCTGGACTCTGCATAGCTGAATGTTCGTCTCTCGGGAAAACCGGAGGCTGCCGACTTTCGTGACTCGTCACTTGTGCGCGTTCGGTGTTGGGCACCGCAACATACTGCACCGGGGCAGTGGAATTAGGGGCGTCAGGCGCCGCTCGACGAGACTGATGATACTGTTCACATGTAAGCCCTAACTGCTCAAACTGGAGGGCCAACTGTACGGCACGATCTAGTGTTGGTACTTGCGTGTCCACACACTCTCTGAAGATCCGATCTTGGACACGACGGGAGTCCAAACCATCGAGGAATAAGTCACACATACGTTCGTCTGACTGCTCTTGGAATGCACAAAGGTCATACTGATGGCGCAGTGCCGCGAGATACTCAGTGACACTTTCACCGGGCTGTAGTACGCGACGGCGAAACTTCTTACGGTCCAGCGCGAGCGAGCCGGAGAACACAAAATGCTGTTCTACCGCCCTCATGAACGTCTCGAATTCATCATGAAGCTCTGTAGGAGGAAGATTTTTTAACTCAAAAGCAGCCACTACACGTTGCCCTTCGACTCCCAGCAACGAAAACAAGAGCTGTTTCTTTCTTCTCGGCTCTACTTGCTCAAAACCCGACGCTCCCAAGAATGACAGGGACGTTTCCTTCCATGCGGGCCAAGCCTGCGGTGGCGATCCAGCGACAGCAAGGAATGGTGCAGGTGGAGGTAACACCGCAGACTGTACGACTGTAATGTGCTGTGTGTTTTCCATTATGTAGCTGCAGGTATGATAAGGAGTATTTCAAAGTCTGTTTCCAACGATGACGATAGAAAAACAAATTGCTCAACTGCCAGTGAGGAGCATGTATACTCAAGGCGGGTTTCAACCCAAGATAAAATCATGTCCGGGACCCCAAAAAGAATTATGACCTTGCGCGAGCTTTTGTGCACAACGTACAGAGAGATTGTCACGTGCCGCACACTTTCGGATGACCGTCGACAACTGATAATCAGCAACTTTGAACCTCACCAGGTTGACTGACGAAAGCGACGGTGAGCAATAACACCGTTATGCAAAAGACATGCCGTGACGTATGTCTTCACAACGTGTATGTACATGGTCCCAACCGACAAGGTTGAATTTCAAAGAGACAAGACTAAAAGTCTGTAAATGAATGTAGGTAAACGGCTGTAAAAGACTCGGGTAGCCTTCTGCGGCGTACTGTATAATTACACCGAATATTTTCAGGCGTAAACCTCTGTAGGGTGTTTCGAAAGTCTACGTCAAAATGCAAAAGTTGTAAATGGAACGCTCGCACAAGCGGGACACTACTGCCTAAAAACCCAACTAGGTGAACGAAATCCCGTCACGGAACACTATTTACGATAACAAAAACCTGCTCACACTAGTTCACAATGTAGAGACGTTCTCGAGAGAATGATGTTTCGGGCTATAGTACTGCAGTGAAGATGAGAACACCGGTCGGAAATGCAAACCACCAAAACAGCTGGAACATAACGACCTAGCTGTTCGATCGACGCTGATCCATAATCCTTCAAGCGAAAGATTTTGATTTGCACTGTCATAAATTCCAAAATCCGAAATTCAATACTTCGTCCTTTTTTTCCTTCAAAAACGGGGGTTAACCGCCATGTTGCAAGAATCGGGAAGGCCGGCCGCCATGACCGCCATTTTGTTTTCGAACAGCGACTGACTGTTGGAAACGGAACCCAACGTCAGCGAAAAGAAAAAAAAGTGGCCGACGTGGAGAATTGCCCGAGCGCGACCTCAACCGAAACTTAGAAAGATGACCTCGTCGCCAAAATTATGTTATGTTTTAGGGGGTACATACGCTGATCCCCCTGGTCCGGACATAACGCCGCCTGTCTCCTACGCGACCGACGCTCTACGCTGTGCCGTGCTGAGCTACATGTCAAGGACGAGGGTAGCCGGCAAGGTCGCAACTCACCGAGTTGCCCAACGGGGTTCCATAACGTGAGCCGGGCCAGTGGTTCCGACTCCGGTACTTGGTCGGATCAGAGACACATGTAGTCGAGGTAACGTTCAGGCGAATTCTCTAAGCAAGATTGATTGATTGAAACGTTTATTATGTAAATCATATCCTGGCCTATTGGGCCTCATGTGGCATGGGGGAGGGGAAAGGGGGGTTTAGCGATGACGATGGGTTAGATGTACCGTCCAGTCCCGGAGGACCGGAGGTAGGAGATGATTGATGAAAATACTAGTGTTCGGTCAGCAGGTGTTGACGTCCTCGGGTGGGTCCATTCCCGTAGAGTCGTCGGTCGGAGGGGCGGTGGCAGACTGTTGATCGCCGCCACCCGTTCACGAGATGTCCCCGGACAGGACCATACCAGGTGATGGCAAGTCGCGGGGACGCCACAGTGCATACGATTCGGGTCAGGGCCTGTGTCCTGCTGGTCCGTTGGTCTGTGGAACCTGGCGCGCCAAACGGGGGTCACCATGCTGCGACTCTGTAGTCTGTGCAAGGCCACTTGCTCCCATCGTGGAAGCCCTCGTGGGATTGGGTGGGGGTTGGAAAGTAGGAGCGCCGAGAGACGTTCTTTTCGGGCTCTCTTTTCCTCCTTCTTCGACTCAGATGGGTCATACACTCTTAATCTGGGGCCGGCAAACGTCACGGCCATAGCCGTGACGTTTAAAGTTTTCAGGACTTAGCCGCGAACTGATCCGGCCCCGTCAAAGTTGCCGTGTACAACGTCACGGCTGCTGTTCGCCCCTTCCCTCTTTGATGGTGCGCATGGCTATATAGGTGGCTCCGTAGGCGGCCCTGTAATTTTTGGTGGCCCGTTTGTGCAGGGCCGGCAAAAACGGGCCGGCTATGCGCGTAATAGCGGAAAAAAAGACTCTGCTCTCCGCTAGATGGCGGCAGTTGCGGCCACCCAGCGTGCCCCACAGGCGCAGCCAGCGCATTTTTCTTCTCGTTGTGCAACGACGACGAATTTTGAACGTACGAAGTACGAATCTAATCGGAAGCATCTGCGGGTGACGTTTGTTTTCTTATCATGGTGATGGAAGCCTATGTTAGAGTGTGCGCCGAAGCCGCGGGACAATGAGTTAGTTCTTCAGGATGCTCACGCCCAAGGATATCAGAGGCGGGCGGTGTAACCATGACGGAACATGTGAATTGGATGGCTTCACACGGCACGCTGATCTGGCGGCCCGACCAGCACGATCACCGCTTCTGGGCCAACTTCGCTGGTGCTATTACTGCGGGCACAGTCCTCTTCAGCACAACCGACTGGGTAACTATGTAGCTCACTGGCTAATAACGGAATAGAGTCAAGTGCTGAAAGAGTTCCTAACTAGTAACTTTTGTTCTCGTTAACAGAGGACATCTTAGACCCTTTCCTGGATGATACAGGTATACAGGTAGGATACAAAAATATACCATCTTTTTGTATTCTAAGAAGCGCGCTTGAAATCACCTCTTTTCATATTATTCGGATACCGGCTGGCGTCGCCGGTGGAAAGCGGAAAACAGGTTTACTTCATTTCACCTTAGCATAGACTTACCACAACGGCTACAAGCGCTGACTCTTCGCGTCTGGCGCCGGCTCGGATGCGCACAAGCACTCGTGGAGGGTGACAATTTTTAAAGTTCTCGGGTCACAGTACGCAGCCCTTACGGTTTGCCTATGGTAAGCTGAGGCAGATAAAGCCAGCCTCGTTATGCCTCAACGCTGGCCACCAGCATTTTCCAGCGACAAGGTGTAAATAGTTTATGGGGGGTGCTTTTTCTTGCCGAAGTGTCCGCCGATAGAGCACGGCGTATATGGTGCACTCATCAGCTTGCCGTTTGAGGTATATAAGTCGTGCGTCTCGGCCGGGCGTCGACGATCGTGTTGAGCAAAGGAGGACGGTTACACAAGGAACATTTAAACTAAAATTGATGATGAATGTAACATCTACAATACACCAAGTTTGTCCTTGTGCGTGCACCCTTCTTTGCTCACGCGACCGTCGACGTCGGCCGAAACGTTCTTTCTGTGGGAATGAGCCTTCAGGGGAGACTCGCGTCCCTGCGCTAGACGTTCAAGCGTGACATGTGAGGACAGTCTCCGCCCACCGCGTCGCAGCCTATGACGTACCGCTGTCTGCAGTGAAGGGGTGCCACACTGATTTCTTTGAACTTAAAGCATGCTGAGCTTTAATCGGTACGCGCTCTGAAGCGAGAAAGACAGGCAAGCGTTCTACGCACGCCCGAGCAAAGATAATATACTCGGGTGGCTGTGTCTCAGATGGCTTCATTCGAGCTGTCGCTGTCCACCATCTTGCGCAGTAATCTTACCAATTTTTTATGAGTTTGTTCTCATGATGTAATGAAGTATGCATGTTAGATCTTATTTCAGGCACAAAGTTGGGGTCGAATTTGAATTATTTATAAAAAAAATTATTTGTGTTGGTGCAACTGCGCAAACCGCAAGTTGCACAAATTTTTGTCCTCCTGTTATCAGCAATTGAAACGTCTAAGGCGGAAACCAACCTTTTCCAACTTATCGGAGGTAGCATGCCTGACTTCTTTCCATTTCCCTACATCTTAAGTAATGCAGTATACCTTTTTGGTGACACTCTAAGAATAAGGTTTTATTAGGCTAACTGAATTTAGGAAATGTATTGTATTAAACAATATTTTTAAAAAAAGTTAAACTATCTGTTTTACAATATTTGACGCAGTTTAGCAAGGTGTTTACCCTTACCTGACCATACTTTTAAATTTAGTAATCGCAGAAAGTTAATTATTCAAAATCTTTGACACCATAATTATCCAAACGTCAAATTTTGTGAATTTTCATATTAAACAAAAATAGCTGTTTATGTGCGACGTGTAGTTTCTGAGCAAACAATTTAGTCGGTGTTTCATGACAAAGCCTGTATGATATAGCCATGAACCTGTAGATCCTGGCAAGTGGACAGCATCAGCTCCCCTTCCTGGTGGCGTCGAAATTTACTGTTTTGTTCCTACTCTGCAAACTGCCACCGAAGCTCTATAGACCATTTGCTGTCTTACCCAAGCATCAAGGAGAATGCAGGGATTGGTGTTCCACGCGCCACACGCGCACGCTTTTTCCTGTATAAAAGATTCGAAGTAAATAACCAAAAGAAAGCATTGACGAAGGCGCGTGCAAGATGCCATTTGTTTTAGGTTTTTGCTTTGGAAAAGTTACTACTGCTGAGGCCAGCACGTGCGGCGCGTGGAACACCAATCCCTGCATTCTCCTTGATGCTTGGGTAAGACAGCAATAGGTCTATTCCTATCACTTCATACTCCTTTATAAAGGCCAGTAACTAAGCAGAAGCTAGGCCGCCGAGAGCAAATGCGGTTATCTATATTGGCGAATATGTTTTCGCTTATTCTGTTCTCCGCAGACCTCACGAATAAACGTTTTGTTATCGGCCATGTTTGTGGCCAATGACTCAACATTTGTATAGACTCTAACATCCAGCAAGCTACTTTCTACAAAACCAGCTCTTTGCTAAATTTTAAACGTAATTACGATACAAACATGTTCTCTCTCCTTATTCTCTTATAATAAACTGCTGAAAATTCTTAATCGCAGCGGCATCATGCCTTCATGAGAGAGGCAACTGGCCTTCGGACGTGCCGCGGACACCCGTCTTGTGGCACGAAGCTCCGGCAGACTGCAACACAGTTGGCTCGGAGAGCGCACCTGCAACTGCGGCGGGTCCTAGTTCGCCAAGTGTGTCAAGTGAAAGCAACGGCCCTGCTTCCGCCAAAGTTTCAGCAAGTGACACAAGTTTTCAGATACTTTTTTATTTAATTGTTTGAATGTGGTATTTATTACAACAAAGCACCGCCTGTATCTTCAGCTCTGTATCTAATTTAAACAAATAAATGGATTGTATACCTGCGGACCCACTGCTTTTTTCAAATGTTTAGAATCCATCGGCCTTGCCCTTGAAACAATTCCTGTATATTTACTTTTCCGTAGAGCACTCGGGAAGTGAATCGCTAAAGTATACAAATTGAGCTTGGTAATGATTTTCCAATATAGTTTGCGACTCAAAAGTAAAGTGGCGACGTGACTATGTGCATGACGTCCTACAAGAAGACGTCAGGCTCAGTGCCACGTCACAGCTTCATTTTTACGGTGAAATATTCCTGTACTTCTCATTCGCCTGCGCTTTCTTCGTGCATCACAGTCCTGGACCCTCCGAGATACTCTGCGGGGGAACAGTCGACAGGACATTTTTTATAGCCAGCAGAAAACGGGCCACCTAGGAAACGGGCCACCTAGTACACAGGCCAGCTACAAAACGGGCCAGCTAAAAAACGGGCCGGCAAGATCCAACTTGTCACGGCAAATTTTGGGGCCACCTAAAAGGGACGGAAAACAGGCTGGCAATTTTAGGTGGCCCCAAAATTTGCCGTGACAAGTTGGATCTCATTTGTCATGGCTATAGGTGGCTCCCTAGGTGGCCCCAGATTAAGAGTGTAGTCTTCGTCGGGTGGAACATCCCGTTGAACGGGCGAGGGGACCGGGCCTTGTGAGGGCTGAATACTTGCATGTAGCAGTGACCTCGTCGCCCCGTCCGCCCTCTCGTTCCTCGGGATGTCTGCGTGGCCTGGTGTCCACGCGATGATGATCGTCTGTCGGGCCCCGGCCTGGCGAACAAGTTCTCGGATTTGCGCAACTGTAGCGTTGCATGTGCTCGATCGCCGAAGTGCGTGCAGCGCTTCTTGAGAGTCGGTGCATATTGCCGCGAGCGCAGCTGACCAAGCAGGCAGCGCGCTCGTGGCCTGACGGTTATCGCGCGTGCCTTCCACGCAGAAAGCTAGGTTCGATTCCTGGCCGCGGGGACGCATTTTTGTTGACTCTGACGTAAAGTTCTGGTAAATTCGAGAATCGTGTTGCATGTTCGAGGTCGGAATGTTCTGCACGCAGAACCTTCTACGCCGCTTGTTCCAGAAGACTACGCGTGTACATAAGGGGCTTCCCGTTGCGAGCCAAGTTCAGTTTCGCCCCAGCGTTCGACTCTGCTCTTTCGCCGACTCCGACGCCCGCGACGCTCTGCTGCTATCTTTCTGTTTCCTTTTTATTTTTTTGGGCACAAGTTCGCCCCCATTAAACGTTTCAGATTTCCAGTTATTCTTTTGTTTCCTCACCTGTCCATTCGTGACAATATACGTGTTTCTCTTATTTCTGGTCTTAAAGTGGTCGTGGCAGTCTCAACGGCGAACATAATAGCAAAGAGTTCCGCCGTGCAAGTGCTCTTTGTGTGTGATGTGAGTTGATGGCTCGTCTCGTTGCGAGTAGGAGAGTGCCATGCAATCGCAGTGCGACCGCTATCGTCTCTCGCCGCGTCGGTGTAGAAGACTTCTACATGAGCGGCAAGCTTGCTGATTTCACTGCGGTGAATAGCTGCTTGCGTGGCTCGTCGTCCGGGGTTCTCAAGTCCTTGATGACTGGGGAGGGGCTTGACAGGTGTGACTACTTCTGCATCCCAGGGTGGAGTCGGAGTAGGTATTAGTGGGCCTTCGATAAGGTGGGGGCGTCCACTCGATGTAAGAATAATTCGACCGTGACGAGTGCGAGACAGTCGACAAGCCTGGCTGATCCGCATCTCATCGGAAATCTCCCTGATGGTGTTCATTTGTGCGATACGCTCGAGCTGGTCAACCGGTGTGAAGCGGGGCAGCCCTGTGACGACCCGCATGGCCGCTCGCATCATGGTTACAAGTGTCATTTCTTGGTTCTTTGTAAGACGGAGGTAATTCAGTCCGTACACAACCTTAGATGTAAGGATGGTGCGAACGAGTCGTCGGAGGAGGTCTTCCTGTGCCCCCCAGGCTTTGCTCGAGATAGCCTTCAGTAGCTCTATGCCGTCCTTCCATTGCGACTTTACTTGTCGGAGCCAGGTAACGGCGCCGCCCTTGGTTTCAAATGTGACCCCTAGAATTTTAACGGAGTTGGTTGGGGTTATGGCAATTCCATCCAGCCGCAGTTCGATGTCTGTTCGGGCGCTTCGGCGTCGGCAGGGGATGACCATATATGTTGTCTTCTCCTTCGATAGTTCGAGGCCAGACTTAAGGGCGAAGGTTGTGACAATGTTTAGCGCCCTTTGCATGTTGTTCTGCTGGCTCTTCGCCCCACCTGCAGTCGTCCACAATGTAACATCGTCCGCATAGATTGTAAAACGAACTTCCGGGACGGCTTCAAGGGCGAGAGCGAGGTCCACCATAGCGAGATTGAACAGAAGTGGGGACAAGACCGCCCCCTGTGGGACTCCGATGTTATTTGTTCTCCACTGGCCTTTAGTTTGACCGATGGAAACCTGGAATGTGCGGTCTTGTAGAAACGTCTTGATGAAGTTCAACAAGCGGCCTTGAACACCTCTCCTCTTGGCGGCAGACACAATGGTGCTATGCGGAATCGAATCAAACGCCTTTCGTATGTCAATGGCCACGAGCGTACGGGGCTGGCTTTTGAAGAGCCGGCGCTCATAAAGGTCATGGTGAATCATGAGCAAACTGTCTTGTGTTGAGAGGTGTGGTCTAAAACCCGTTTGCATGGGATGGAAGGCCCCCGTTGACTCGAGGATCCATGACAGGCGGGCCGTGACCATGCGCTCCATGACTTTGCAAAGGTTGGATGTCAGAGAAATCGGACGTAGGTTGGCCATCGTGTGGGGCGTTTTGCCGGGCTTGGGTATAGGAATTACTGTCGATCTCTTCCAGTCGGCAGGTAGCTCTCCTCCATCCAGATGGCGTTGTATGTTTTTAGAAGTTCCTTCATGGTGTCTAATGGAAGATTCCGGAGCGAAGTAATGGTAACAAGGTCTGGGCCAGGTGCCGTCTTCGCTCGTGCTGCCGTGAGGGCGTCTAGTAGCTCCGCGAGCGTGAAGGGGGCGTCCGCCGGGTGTTCGTGGAGGATGGGTTGCCGGGTGTATACTTCGGCCGTGGGAGGTTTGGATTGTTGCGGGAAGAAACAATCTCCTGCTTCTTCCGCGAGCTCCTCCTCTGTTATATCTAAACGGAGGGCCAAGTTGCTTCCGGTGTTACTGGTTTTTGCTTTCCCGGCGAGCCCTTTGTAGACCTTCCACAGCGTGCGGTAGCCTGTCCGTTCATTAAAGAGTCGCACAGGCTATGCCAGAT
>JAZHYW010000082.1:0-12594 GCA_037355805.1 Ixodes ricinus
AGCAAGAGCCCAGGTGATACCCGTACTCGCAGTCGCAGCACCTCGAGAACATGCCATCTCTGCAGGGAGCAGTTCTGTCACACCGCCAGAACACGGAGAATTTAGAGTCAGACGATCTCCGCCATACAGACATCTGTGGTATACTGGTTGATACTTCGACGACAGCAGCAGCAGCGGCGGCAAGGCAAGAAAGAAACAATTTCCGGCGACAGTACAATGCAGTTTCCACCAACCTGCGAAGATCGGTGACAGTGATCAGCACTTGTTCCTTGCGCCGCTACTGCTGCTGAGCGAATGCGACGATGCCGCGTGCGCTGCTCCTTTTATCGGCGGTCGCAGGTAACGTGACGGCGCTGAATTGGTCCCGTGGTGCGTCGATGTCTGTAGGCCACGGTCTGCAGCGTTCTCCCGATGCGCCTGGTGTTAGCTGCGAAGATCGGTGACAGTGATCAGCACTTGTTCGCTTGCGCCGCTACTGCTGCTGAGCGAATGCGACGATGCCGCGTGCGCTGCTCCTTTATCGGCGGTCGCAGGTAACGTGACGGCGCTGAATTGGTCCCGTGGTGCATCGATGTCTGTAGGCCACGGTCTGCAGCGTTCTCCCGATGCGCCTGGTGTTAGCTGCGAAGATCGGTGACAGTGATCAGCACTTGTTCCTTGCGCCGCTACTGCTGCTGAGCGAATGCGACGATGCCGCGTGCGCTGCTCCTTTTATCGGCGGTCGCAGGTAACGTGACGGTGCTGAATTGGTCCCGTGGTGCATCGATGTCTGTAGGCCACGGTCTGCAGCGTTCTCCCGATGCGCCTGGTGTTAGCTGCGAAGATCGGTGACAGTGATCAGCACTTGTTCCTTGCGCCGCTACTGCTGCTGAGCGAATGCGACGATGCCGCGTGCGCTGCTCCTTTTATCGGCGGTCGCAGGTAACGTGACGGCGCTGAATTGGTCCCGTGGTGCATCGATGTCTCGGTCTGCAGCGTTCTCCCGATGCGCCTGGTGTTAGCTGCGAAGATCGGTGACAGTGATCAGCACTTGTTCCTTGCGCCGCTACTGCTGCTGAGCGAATGCGACGATGCCGCGTGCGCTGCTCCTTTTATCGGCGGTCGCAGGTAACGTGACGGCGCTGAATTGGTCCCGTGGTGCATCGATGTCTGTAGGCCACGGTCTGCAGCGTTCTCCCGATGCGCCTGGTGTTAGCTGCGAAGATCGGTGACAGTGATCAGCACTTGTTCCTTGCGCCGCTACTGCTGCTGAGCGAATGCGACGATGCCGCGTGCGCTGCTCCTTTTATCGGCGGTCGCAGGTAACGTGACGGCGCTGAATTGGTCCCGTGGTGCATCGATGTCTGTAGGCCACGGTCTGCAGCGTTCTCCCGATGCGCCTGGTGTTAGCTGCGAAGATCGGTGACAGTGATCAGCACTTGTTCCTTGCGCCGCTACTGCTGCTGAGCGAATGCGACGATGCCGCGTGCGCTGCTCCTTTTATCGGCGGTCGCAGGTAACGTGACGGCGCTGAATTGGTCCCGTGGTGCATCGATGTCTGTAGGCCACGGTCTGCAGCGTTCTCCCGATGCGCCTGGTGTTAGCTGCGAAGATCGGTGACAGTGATCAGCACTTGTTCCTTGCGCCGCTACTGCTGCTGAGCGAATGCGACGATGCCGCGTGCGCTGCTCCTTTTATCGGCGGTCGCAGGTAACGTGACGGCGCTGAATTGGTCCCGTGGTGCATCGATGTCTGTAGGCCACGGTCTGCAGCGTTCTCCCGATGCGCCTGGTGTTAGCTGCGAAGATCGGTGACAGTGATCAGCACTTGTTCCTTGCGCCGCTACTGCTGCTGAGCGAATGCGACGATGCCGCGTGCGCTGCTCGCTTTTATCGGCGGTCGCAGGTAACGTGACGGCGCTGAATTGGTCCCGTGGTGCATCGATGTCTGTAGGCCACGGTCTGCAGCGTTCTCCCGATGCGCCTGGTGTTAGGCTGCGAAGATCGGTGACAGTGATCAGCACTTGTTCCTTGCGCCGCTACTGCTGCTGAGCGAATGCGACGATGCCGCGTGCGCTGCTCCTTTTATCGGCGGTCGCAGGTAACGTGACGGCGCTGAATTGGTCCCGTGGTGCATCGATGTCTGTAGGCCACGGTCTGCAGCGTTCTCCCGATGCGCCTGGTGTTAGCTGCGAAGATCGGTGACAGTGATCAGCACTTGTTCCTTGCGCCGCTACTGCTGCTGAGCGAATGCGACGATGCCGCGTGCGCTGCTCCTTTTATCGGCGGTCGCAGGTAACGTGACGGCGCTGAATTGGTCCCGTGGTGCATCGATGTCTGTAGGCCACGGTCTGCAGCGTTCTCCCGATGCGCCTGGTGTTAGCTGCGAAGATCGGTGACAGTGATCAGCACTTGTTCCTTGCGCCGCTACTGCTGCTGAGCGAATGCGACGATGCCGCGTGCGCTGCTCCTTTTATCGGCGGTCGCAGGTAACGTGACGGCGCTGAATTGGTCCCGTGGTGCATCGATGTCTGTAGGCCACGGTCTGCAGCGTTCTCCCGATGCGCCTGGTGTTAGCTGCGAAGATCGGTGACAGTGATCAGCACTTGTTCCTTGCGCCGCTACTGCTGCTGAGCGAATGCGACGATGCCGCGTGCGCTGCTCCTTTTATCGGCGGTCGCAGGTAACGTGACGGCGCTGAATTGCTCCCGTGGTGCATCGATGTCTGTAGGCCACGGTCTGCAGCGTTTTCCCGATGCGCCTGGTGTTAGCTGCGAAGATCGGTGACAGTGATCAGCACTTGTTCCTTGCGCCGCTACTGCTGCTGAGCGAATGCGACGATGCCGCGTGCGCTGCTCCTTTATCGGCGGTCGCAGGTAACGTGACGGCGCTGAATTGGTCCCGTGGTGCATCGATGTCTGTAGGCCACGGTCTGCAGCGTTCTCGCGATGCGCCTGGTGTTAGCTGCGAAGATCGGTGACAGTGATCAGCACTTGTTCCTTGCGCCGCTACTGCTGCTGAGCGAATGCGACGATGCCGCGTGCGCTGCTCCTTTTATCGGCGGTCGCAGGTAACGTGACGGCGCTGAATTGGTCCCGTGGTGCATCGATGTCTGTAGGCCACGGTCTGCAGCGTTCTCCCGATGCGCCTGGTGTTAGCTGCGAAGATCGGTGACAGTGATCAGCACTTGTTCCTTGCGCCGCTACTGCTGCTGAGCAGAATGCGACGATGCCGCGTGCGCTGCTCCTTTTATCGGCGGTCGCAGGTAACGTGACGGCGCTGAATTGGTCCCGTGGTGCATCGATGTCTGTAGGCCATGGTCTGCAGCGTTCTCCCGATGCGCCTGGTGTTAGCTGCGAAGATCGGTGACAGTGATCAGCACTTGTTCCTTGCGCCGCTACTGCTGCTGAGCGAATGCGACGATGCCGCGTGCGCTGCTCCTTTTATCGGCGGTCGCAGGTAACGTGACGGCGCTGAATTGGTCCCGTGGTGCATCGATGTCTGTAGGCCACGGTCTGCAGCGTTTTCCCGATGCGCCTGGTGTTAGCTGCGAAGATCGGTGACAGTGATCAGCACTTGTTCCTTGCGCCGCTACTGCTGCTGAGCGAATGCGACGATGCCGCGTGCGCTGCTCCTTTTATCGGCGGTCGCAGGTAACGTGACGGCGCTGAATTGGTCCCGTGGTGCATCGATGTCTGTAGGCCACGGTCTGCAGCGTTTTCCCGATGCGCCTGGTGTTAGCTGCGAAGATCGGTGACAGTGATCAGCACTTGTTCCTTGCGCCGCTACTGCTGCTGAGCGAATGCGACGATGCCGCGTGCGCTGCTCCTTTTATCGGCGGTCGCAGGTAACGTGACGGCGCTGAATTGGTCCCGTGGTGCATCGATGTCTGTAGGCCATGGTCTGCAGCGTTCTCCCGATGCGCCTGGTGTTAGCTGCGAAGATCGGTGACAGTGATCAGCACTTGTTCCTTGCGCCGCTACTGCTGCTGAGCGAATGCCGCTCGTGTCTCTTTCACAGCAGAGTAGGTGAGACCTTGCGAAGGCAAGAAACTTAAGCTATGTCGATGCACGAAGATACTTTTAAAAATACACGAAAGACACCTAAGCACCTCTTATGAGTTGTGAATGCGAAAGCATGTTTGTCGTTCTTCCGCTCCCTTAGTTCGTCTGCGGTGTACTGGCGTGGACGGCCACGTTTCGCTACGGCCGAGGTTGCGGCCTCTGACGATATAGATGCTTCAGGCGCCGCCATGTTCCTCGGCGCCGAGAAGAGCAGAACTGCCTCCCCCCCTTCGCCCCCCCCCCCTTCGCCCCCCGCAACACCTGACACATGAGCGGCAGCCGAGCGTGAGGAGCGGAAGTTTGCAGACCCCCCTCCCCCCCCCTCCCGGGGGGGGGGAGTGTCTGACACGCACTCTAAGAAAGAAAGGGGTATACTGTTACAAACCTTGTCACATATAATACAGCCCAAAACTTCAGTGACGTTGAACCGACGGCACCAACTTCCCCAGGCGGCTTGATAGCGGAGTGGTACGACTTATTAAAATAACTAATGTACAGTGGCCCAAGCTTTTACTAATATCAAGCGAGCGTTTACCGCCGGACGGCCAGCGCTGTGCCGCTTAGGGATGCGGCGACACGGGAGAGATTAGGCTCGTGCGCACAAAGCTCTTTTCTGTGCGAGCATTGTCTGCCAGGCTATTTCATTGACCGCATGCAGCCCCTGTTGATTAACTGCTGGCATAGCGAACCGCCTTTAAGCGAAGATCTTAGGAGCGCTTGCTTGCGTGATACTATTCAGACGTGGCATAAACCGCGCGTGATCTCGAGTTTATTTTTTTCATTTTTGTTTGGGTTTACTTTGTGAGCACCAACAGAAATAAAAATTACGGTGACGCGACGAACTGAATGCAACGATGCATTAAACTACATACAGCAGCCAATGCTACGAGCCATCAAAACCAATCCAGTGTTTTCACCCTGCCACGTGACATCGTGCTTTCACGTGCAGTTGCAACCAACGGGAAGGCCACTTGACAAACTTTTTAGCGATGTACTGGCCAAAATAACTCGTAGCATCGGCTGCGCTACAGCACAAAGTGAAACGGAGTAGTATAGACAGGGTTTACGCTTGGTGTTTTGTATTATCAACTGCGCTGTTGTTCCTGTCATCTAGCCTATGTAGCCGGGTAGTCACCCTTACAAAAAATTTATATCTGGCCAGATCTGAAGATTTCAGATATGGCCATATCAAAAATAGACCTATTGCTATATTACCCAAGCATCAAGGAGAATGCAGGGATTGGTGTTCCACGCGCCGCACGTGCTGGCCTCAGCAGTAGTAATTTTTCTAAAGCAAACACCTAAAACAAATGGCACCTTGCAAGCGCGTTCTTCAACACTTTATTTTGGTTATTTACTTCGAATTTTTTATACGGGAAAGGCGTGCGCGTGTGGCGCGTGGAACACCAATCCCTGCATTCTCCTTGATGCTTGGGTAATATAGCAAATGATCTATTGGCCACATATAACCTGATATGGTATATCTGCCAGATATAGCCTCATAATGCCAGATATAGCTTGATATCCCTGGCCAGGTATGGAAATCCCAGATCTGGCCAGGCATATCAAAAGGACACAAGCCTGAAATTAGCACTTTATATCTTTTTATTGTCTACAATTCTCCCAAGTGCCACGGCCCGAACTCGAGGAATTATAGGAACGGTGATCCTACAGCTCCCTAGCGATAGCTAGTTTTGATCAATTCCATGGTTACACAGTTTTGAGCGTAATTCGTAGTCACCCTGAACAAGCGTCCCAAAGGGATCAAGGACCTGTCATATCACTTTTAAAATTTCTCGTCAATGGCAGCGTTTATGATACTTTGCATTCTGTCCAACCTTCAACCAGGCTGAGGTGCCGAAATCTCTTACAATATTATCACTCTCGTCATTGTTGTTTTAGCAGGAATTACTTAAAAGCCGAGAAATCACAACAACCAGAACCGGGATTTAGCTCGGATTCGGCGGAGCTGTTTCTAGCATTTTTAGCGTTTCTAACTTAATATCAGCGTCTTTGAAGCTGTACGAGAATGATAATAATGTAAGAGATATTTCAGCAGCTCATCCACGTTGAAGGTTGAACAGAATGCACAGTACTGACATTAGCGAAAAATGTTAAAAGTGATATGACAGGTACTTGGGTTCAATACGACACTTGTTCAGGTTGACTCCAAATTACACTCAAAACTGTGTAACCAAAGAATTGGTCGAAATTTCCGATCACTAGGCAGCTGAAGAAACACCGTCCCCATGATTCCTCGAGTACGGGCCGAGGTGCTAGGGGGATTTAGCAAATTGTCTATTCCGGCGTAATGTTAACACTTCAAAATAATTAATTCTACATTGAAATCCTCGTGAAAATTATGAGAAATAATCTCAAACTTAAGCTTCCCAAAGCTGAAGTTTGGGACTATTTGTGATAATATTTAGCTTGCGAACAATGAGTCATTCACATTTTGCTAACAAAGTAAATTTTTAAGTTCTTTTAACGTTTTTAATACGTTGAAAACCGGCCGCCAGATAAAGCTGTATATACGCCAGATAACAAAGTATATAGCTCAAATAAGTCTGTATATATGCCATATCAGGCTGTATATACGCCAGATACGTCTGTATATACGCCATATATGTCTGTATATAGGCCAGATAAGTCTGTATATGCGCCATATCAGTCTGTATATACGCCAGATAAGTCTGTACATAGTTTGTATATAATCATATAAAGTTTTATATGGCCAGATATGGCCCAGATATAAGATTTCCATACGGGCACTCTTTTCCTTGCGTCACTCAAAAATTGTAGCTTTTAGTAGTGCTCCTATAATTACACTGAAAGGGTCATTTTTGTGCTTACTGTAAATTTATAGGACAAGTGTCCCAGTGACGCTGCCGACACTAATCCATTTTTTTTGTTTTGCGATTTCGACAGATATTTTGTTTTATTTTTCTTAAGATTTGGACATTGTTATAGCTGAGGCGTTGAATAGTGTATTGCATAAATATAAATAAAAAATTGTTCTTAAGGATTGTAGAAATCGAAACTGATTTGCCAGATTTAGATAAAAAAGTTACTGCCGTCCAGCTGAATACGTTGTCTAAAGGAAAAAGAATCCACAAATTTCGTTGTATTATTTGGTAAAAAATGTGCTCACTTGCTTCAAACATTCACTTCTGCTTTAGCCTTGACTGGCTAGTGGTAGAAATAAATAAGAAAATAAGTATGAAATTAATGAGGATATAAATATTTATATAATAATCGATATAAGGTATAAAAATAAATGCATAAAATGCAAAAACAAGTAAATAAACAAAATATAGCCATAAAAATAAAAACGCGAAATCAAATGTAACAAAAATAAAATAAGAAAAAAAACTGCCGCTAGCACTGCGATATTTGTGCATTTTGTTTTCGCGCCGATATTGATTCGTTGATCTTACGGATTGTTTAGTGCAAAGGAAGCTGCATAACGCTGCTGAGCCGAACCGCGAAAATGGTTGCTCGTCCCCTTTAAACGTTTCGCTTTGCCTTTGTTTTTCTTCGCTGGTTGCAGCCAAGTTACTGGAAGTGCAGCTACGCTGAACGCTACTTTCCGGTTCAGCCGTACGTCAGGGAGACGGAACGCTTCGAGCCCCGACCGGAGAACCTGGAGCCCATCATCGTCGCGGAGGGAATATACAAGGTAAGCTGTGCGAGCTTCTTGTCCTACATGTGTGCGACCTACTGGGCACATTGTATCCTCAAAAGACAAGCTTGCCTTTCTGCGCTACTTCGCTGTCGGATTTGGTCCAGTTTTCCTCCCGTCTCATGAGGAACATGGTATTTTAACAAGGCCATATTGTCACGAATGACAAGTGATGAGGCGGCGAATGACTGAGTAAACTGAACGTTTAATGGGGCGAACTTGTGCCCAAAAATAAAAGGGGAAAGAAAGATAACAAGAGAGCGTCGCGGGCGTCGAAGGCGGCGAAGCAGCAAGATCAAACGCTGGGGCGAAAACTGACTCGGCGTGCCAGGCGGAGCCCCTTTTGTACACGCGTGGGCTTCCGGAACATTCGGCGTAGAAGGTTCGGTTCGTAGAACATTCTAACCTCGAATTAGCAAGGCGGCTCTCGAATTCACTAGAACATCACATTAGATGTCAACAAAAAGGCGTCCCCGCGGCCAGGAATCGAACCCTGGCTTTTCGCGTGGGAGGCAGGCGCTATAACCGTTAGGCCACGCGCGCGCTGCCTACTTGGCAAGCTGCGCGCGCGGCATTACTCCCCCTTTAAAAAGTGCATCGCCCCGATGCAGCACAAAACAAAACAAAGCAAACAAAAAGAACGGTAAGCTAAAGAGTCATTTGGAACACATAAGGTCCACAGTCCTATCGAGCGTAGTACGGCTTCATGCGCACGACGTGGACGACTTCTGGTCGTGGAGGGCGGCGTGATGAAGTCCGTGTTCCGTCGGGCATCACCTCGTAGTTCAGATCCCCGAGTCGACGAAGCACTCTGTAGGGTCCGAAGTAGCGCTTCAAGAGTTTTTCGCTGAGACCACGGCGGCGGATCGGTGTCCACACCCACACCCTGTCTCCGGGCTGGAAGTGGACGTCCCGGCGACGAAGATTGTACCGGCGAGCATCGACACGCTGTTGGTCGTGGATTCGAAGGCGGGCTAGTTGGCGTGCCTCTTCTGCTCTCTGACTGACCGCATGGGCATCGTCGCATCCGTCATCCACTGGCTCATGGGGCAGCATCGCGTCCAGCATTGTCGTCACTTTTCTGCCATGCACCAGCTCGAACGGTGTAAACCCGGTTGTTTCTTGAACTGCGGTGTTGTAGGCGAACGTGACGTATGGTAATACCTCGTCCCACGTCTTGTGCTCTACGTCGACGTACATGGAGATCATGTCGGCGATGGTCTTGTTGAGCCGCTCCGTTAGCCCGTTGGTCTGCGGATGGTACGCGGTGGTCCGACGATGGCTGGTGCGGCTGAGCCGAAGGATCTCTTGCGTGAGCTGAGCTAAGAACGATGACCCTCGATCGGTTATCAAGACTTCGGGGGCGCCATGTCGAAGGAGAATAGATTCGACGAAAAACTTGGCGACTTCCACCGCTGTTCCCGACGGAAGGGCTTTCGTCTCAGCGTATCGTGTAAGATAATCGGTCGCGACGATAATCCAACGGTTTCCTTGCGCCGATGTTGGGAACGGCCCAAGTAAATCCATCCCGACCTGTTGGAAGGGCGTAGTCGGGGCAGATATCGGCTGCAGGAGTCCTGCTGGTTTCGTCGGAGGCTTCTTACGTCGTTGGCACTCATGGCATGACCGTGTATACGAGTGGACGGTTTTCGGGAGTCTCGGCCAATAGTACTTGTCACGAATCCGTGCGAGCGTCCTGCTGTAGCCAAGGTGTCCTGCCGTCGGGTCGTCGTGGCATGCTTGAAATATTTCTTCTCGCAGGCTGGCAGGAACAACCAGCAGCCAGGCAGGGTTGCTTGTTCCGAAGTTCTTCTTGAAGAGCACGCCTTGCCGCAGACCGAAGCTTGACAAGTCTCGGGCCAGGAATCGCGGAACGGAACTTCCTTGACCTTCGAGGTGGTCGATCACGGCGCGAAGTTCGGGGTCGTCTCGTTGAAGTGCTCCCATGTCGGTATCTGTAATTGCTCCGAGAAAACGGGCGTCATCGTCGTCGTCGGTGCTGTCGGGAGGAGATTCGACTGGGGCCCTAGACAAACAATCGGCGTCATTATGCTTGCGGCCAGACTTGTGCACAATGGTCACGTCGAATTCTTGCAGTCGAAGGCTCCAGCGAGCGAGGCGTCCTGACGGGTCCTTGAGGTTGGCGAGCCAGCAGAGAGCGTGGTGGTCCGTGACGACGCGGAACGGGATGCCGTACAGGTACGGGCGGAACTTGGTTAACGCCCAGACGACAGCGAGACATTCCTTGTCGGTCGTTGAATAATTTTTCTCTGCCTTGGACAGTGCCCGGCTTGCGTAAGCGATCACCCTCTCTGCTCCGTCTTGTTTTTGGACGAGCACAGCGCCGAGTCCGGCGTTGCTGGCGTCTGTGTGAACCTCCGTTTCCGCTGATGGATCGAAGTGTCCGAGGATAGGGGGCGACTGGAGTCTTTCCTTCAGTTCGTTGAACGCTTGTTCTTGTTCCTCCCCCCACTGGAAGTTCACGTCGTCCTTCGTCAGATGCGTGAGCGGTGCAGAAATCTTGGCAAAATCGCGAACGAAACGTCTGTAGTAAGCGCACAGCCCAAGAAATCTTCGCACGGCTTTCTTGTCTGATGGCTTTGGAAATTCGGCGACAGCGGATGTCTTTGCAGGGTCAGGACTTACACCTTGAGCACTCACGACATGGCCCAGGAATTTGAGCTCGCCGTAAGCGAACCGACATTTTGACGGCTTCAGTGTCAGTCCGGCATTCTGGATAGCCTGTAGCACGGCTCGCAAACGTCTCAGGTGCTCGTCGAAGTTGCTTGCGAATACCACGACGTCGTCGAGATAGACGAGACAGCTTTGCCATTTCAAGCCGGAAAGAACGGTGTCCATTACGCGCTGAAACGTCGCCGGTGCTGTGCACAGTCCGAACGGCATCACTTTAAATTCGTACAGCCCGTCCGGCGTGACAAAGGCAGTCTTTTCACGATCCCGTTCGTCGACCTCGATCTGCCAGTACCCACTCTTCAGGTCCATCGACGAAAAGTATTGGGCGTGGCGCAGCCGGTCCAGAGTGTCGTCGATCCGTGGCAGCGGGTAGACGTCCTTTTTTGTTACGGCGTTCAGTCGGCGATAGTCCACGCAGAACCGAAGAGTCCCGTCTTTCTTTTTCACCAGGACTACCGGTGAAGCCCACGGACTGTTTGAGGGCTGGACGATGTCGTCGTCGAGCATTTCTTGGACCTGCTTCTGGATGACTTCTCTCTCTTTCACAGAGACACGGTACGGCGACCGATGAACAGGAAGCGCGTCGTCTTCAGTAACAATTCGATGTTTCGCAACGGTCGTTTGGCGCACCTTTGACGACGTGGAGAAGCACTCATTGAACTCGGCGAGAAGGTCACTGAGTTGTCGTCGTTGTGGGGTAGGCAGGGTTGGGTCGATGTCGAACTGCGGAGGCGGCGTTATCTTGGGTGGCCACGAAGAGAGGTCTTCTGATATTCCGGCGATTGCGGCTGAGTCCGGGAGTTCCTCGGCGTGACCCACGGCGGTGTCTTTCGTAAGGTGCTGAGCCTCCTGTCGGAAGTTGGTTACGAGTGCGACAGTGTGTCCGTCTCGGAGCTCCGCGATGCCTCTTGCGACGCCGATCCCTCTTCCTAGAAGCAACTGGAGGCTTCCTTCGAGCAGAACGTCGCCGCAGAAAGCCTCATCGATCCCGACGGGTACGAAAACACTCGACCGCGGCGGTAAGTTCACGTGGTTTGCGAGGACTCGTACCGCAAATGACGTCGCTTTGGGTTCCTCCGGTGGTGGAGCAGGTTTTCGTAGCGTCAGCCGGTTTGCTCCGAGGTCGATAACGGCGCCGTACTCGCAGAGAAAGTCCATTCCGAGTATAACGTCCCTCGCACAGTCTTGCAGAACGACGAACTTGACAGGGCACGTCTCACCATGGATCTCGACGCGAGCAGTGCAGATCCCGACAGGTGTGATGAGATGTCCGCCGGCGGTTCGTATCTGCGGTCCGTCCCACGACGTCATAACTTTTCGCAGGCGACGAGAGAGTCTCCCACTCAAAACGGAGTAGTCTGCTCCGGTGTCGACGAGCGCCGTCGCGTCGTGGCCGTCGATGATAACGTTGAGGTTATTCGACACCGTTGCAGAAACGTCGTTGCGGGGCGTTGTGGCGTTAGAGTGGGAGGGCTCCGACGATCTTGGAGGATCTTGGCATCGTTCGTCTTCGGCAACACCACCTCCCGGCATTGCCGCGCCTAGTTTTCCCGACGGGAAGCGATGGGTGACAGGCTGTCTCGGCGAGACCGGCGGATGGGCGATGGCGAGCGTCGTGGAGACGGTGAACGGAATCCTCGGCAACGAGACGACTCAGGTGAGGAAGAGCGGCGGAGGTAGTCCTCGATGTCCCGAGGTCGCTCTCCAAGACGTGGTCGAGGGTCGTTGGGCGCAAACCCTCGTAGGCCCAGCTGGCGGTAGGGGCATCGACGGTAGATGTGGTTCGCTTCACCGCAGTGGTAGCACAGCGGTCGTCGATCGGCCGTGCGCCACACATCCGTCTTCCTTGGCGCCGGTTGTTCAGTATGGACGAGCTGGCGTTGCCCTTCCCGACGTCGGAAGGTCTGTGGCTCTGGCTCACGTCGCGGCGGCGTGGAATACTGCCGGGCAGCTGGCGCCGGTCTCCGAGCTATTGCCGCGTAGGTCAGGGAGGGCTCCTCGGGTGCGGCTACGCTGGTGGGAGCCTCAGGATGGAATGCCCGTTGAACTTCCTCGCGGACCACTTCGGCAATCGACAGCGAAGCAGGCTGGTGGGCAGCAGGCAGGAACTTCTTGATTTCCTCCCGTACGACGTCCCGGATGATGTCGCGGAGGTCCGGGATGTTGCAGCTGGACG
>JAZHYW010000083.1:0-20680 GCA_037355805.1 Ixodes ricinus
CAGTGAAAATACCTTTAAGTCCAGAGGAGAAGGAGCTAAAAAAGCGTGGAGGTGCCAAACGTGTCGCACTTCCAAAGCGCGAGGAGCATCATTGTCAGAAAAAGATAAACAAGAGCCAGAACTCGATCTTCGTAAGGTGCTGACTGAAATGAACCGAAAACTAGGTGACCTCGTGACCATCCGGGAGAGGGTGGACTCCTTGATGACGATAAAGGAAACTGTAATCAACATCGAAACGAAGGTACAGGAATTGTCTGACAAGTATGACAATGTGCTGTCAGAAATGACAGAGCAATCCAAAGAAATCTCAGACCTAAAGAAACGACTATCGGATATCGAGATGCAAAACAACACTGAAGTTGAAAAGCTAAGACAAGAAGTAAATAAATTGGAACAGTACAGTCGCAGAACTAACTTAGAGATACATGGACTGCCTCGAGGTGAAAATGAAGATCTTCTCTGTAAAATAAATGATATTGCACGAAAGCTCGAACTCGTTGAACTGACAGCAAATGATCTAGAAGACCTGCACAGACTGCCGCCTAAGCCCGGTAAGATTCCGGTCGTCTTGGCACGCTTTGTATCGCGAGTAACACGTGACCAATGGCTGGCTAAAAGGGCTTATCTAAGAGAAACTGATCTGAACGTGCGCTTTTTTGACAACCTAACCGCACACAACAAGAAACTCTTGTGGATGACGAAAGTAAAAGCTCAAGAAAAAAGCTACAAGTTTGTTTGGCAAAAAAATGGAAACATTTTCGTGCGCAAGGGAGAAGGCGAACGCGCTATCAAAATCGGATCTGAAGTTGATCTCGGCAAAATAATCTGAGAATGGCTGATACAACTCCTGTTTCATTGTATTATAATCCGACTACTTTCAGCCAACTTATCCAGCAAGATCCGCTGTACCTACAGCAACATTTCTCGATTTTCCACTTGAATGCTAGGAGCATTGCTAATAAACATGACGAAATCACTATCCTTTTGGGCTCTCTTAATTATAGCTTCGACGTTTTGGCTTTTACAGAAACTTGGCAAACTAGTACCAGTGACGAAGTTCATTTTCAGGGTTACAAGAGGGAAGGGGTGTTTAGAACTGACAAAAGAGGAGGAGGCGTTTCCCTGTACTTCCGTGATAGCGCTACTTATCGTGTTGTGCCCGAGTATTCGGGTGTTACCAGTCACTACGAATCGATCGTTGCAATATGCGACGGTTCCGTAGTCGCTGCGCTGTATCGCCCGCCTTCAGGAACAGTATGTGAATTTATTAATTACATCACTGAACTTTTAGACTATATTACTGCCTTAAATTTACCAGTCACACTAATAGGCGACTTTAATATTAATGTACTTGGCTCGGATCCTTCTTGCAGACAGTTTCTTGACATAATTGAATCTTTCGGGTGCAGCAATGTTATCACCGCCCCAACAAGAATAACCCTTGATAGCGCAACTGTAATTGATCTGTGTATTACAAGCCATTTACCGAGTCAGGTAATCCCCGGAATACTTTCCAGTCCTATAAGCGATCACCTACCCATCTTCTGTATTCTTCCATCTTCGCGAAAAACGAGAGCCTCATCCCATTCTTCACCTGTGATAGCCTCAAGATGCATTAATCGTGACAATATAAACACCTTTTATGCCATGATATCGAGTATTAATTGGGATGATGTATGCAATGAACAGAATCCAAGTGTATGTTATGACATATTTATAACAAAAATCAAACAATGCTATGATGAAGCGTTTCCTATCAGAAATGTGAGAAAACACAAGAAAATAAGAAAACCATGGATAAATAAGGATATGTACAAAAGAATGAACTATCGAAATAAACTTTATGATACTTTTGTCAAAACTAGAGATGAAGCGATATTACGGGAATATAAAAAGACTAGAAATAAGCTGAATGCAGATATTAAAAAAGCACGCAAGCAGTACTATGAGAATAAATTTGCGTCAGTTTATAACGACCCACAGCAAATATGGAACAACCTAAAAAGTCTTATTTCTCGGACCCACGATGCGTTACCTAATGAACTAATAATTGATGGTGATTTATATTCAAACATGTCCTTGGCCAACAAATTTAACATACATTTCTTAGATGCTGGTGCCTCATCATGTTCATTGAGTAGTAATTCTGATCTATACCTGTCACCAGTTCAAAATGCGAACTCAGTGTTTCTTTGCCCTACGACAGAAACAGAGATAATACAGATTATTTTGAACTTAAAAAATAACACAGCAGCTGGGGTAGACGATATCAAGGCAGTACCGATAAAAGCAGTGTCTCATCTTATCAGTCTTCCACTGACACATATTTGCAACACTGCTTTATCAACTGGTACATTTCCACAAAAAATGAAACTTGCGAGAGTGTGTGTTATACATAAAGGTGGCCCGCGCAACAACATAAACAACTACAGGCCAATTTCAGTACTCCCACTATTTTCTAAAATCCTGGAACAAGTAATTAATGTTAGGCTTTCTAAATATCTCGAAGAAAGGAAAATAATAGTGAAGGAACAGTATGGTTTTCAGAAACATAAATCTTCAGAAAAGGCTCTATTACATATTAAAGATAAACTGGTCAATAGTATTGAAAGACAGCTATACACCGTGGGAATTTTCTTAGACTTCCGCAAGGCGTTCGACTCAATTAAACACGACATCCTTCTAAAAAACTGATGCATTACGGTATAAGGGGCACAGCTTGGGATTTATTTTGCAGCTATTTATCGAACAGATCGCAATATGTAAAAATTAATGAATTCGAATCTGAACCAAGAAAAATAAATTATGGTGTACCCCAGGGGTCAATCCTCGGACCATTGCTTTTTCTACTATATATAAATGATATAGTGAACATACCTGGCACTCCCGACATAATCCTATATGCAGATGATACCAATGTATTTTTTACTGATAAGGATCTACGTGTGATAGAAGATTTGTCAAATATGTGGCTTTATGAACTAGCGCTCTGGCTAGACTCCAATCAAATAGAACTGAATGTCAACAAAACGAAATATATTATTTTTAAACCAGGTCATAAGCAACTTCGGAGTAATCTTAATCTAAAAATAACTTTTAAAAACTTGGAATTGGAACGAGTGTCCTCCCTTAAATTCTTGGGCGTCTGGTTTGAAGAAACACTAAGCTGGTCGCGTCATATAGATCATGTTCGCTCGAAAATATCTCAATCTATTGGCGTCTTATACAAACTCAAAGAAATCCTTCCTTGTTGGCTTAAGCGTCAGCTCTACTACACTCTAGTACAATCCCATCTTCATTATTGTTTATTGGTCTGGGGAACCACTACAAAATCTAATTTGACTAGGATACTTGGTCTACAAAAGAAAGCAGTTCGTTGTATTGAGAACCTGGGTTATACTGATCATACAGCTCCATATTTTGCAAAGCACCGACTTTTGGACATTGAAAGCCTCTTTATCCTTAAACTTGCAATGTATATATATAGTGACTACAAGAGAGATGAAAATACATTTAGTGAAACCTACTACCCGAAGACAACACCATATAATCTAAGAAACGAAATCTACATGAAACCAAAAATACGAACTAATTACGGTTCCCAAGCAATAACTTACAAAATACCCGAGCTCTTAAACAACCACCCCGATATCATTGAGTTAATAAAAAGTTCTACTTCAATTTTCACCTTCAAGAAAAATATGAAACGTTATCTCCTGCCATTTAATGAATAGTGTTGTGAAACTGTTTATTTAATCATTTTCTGTCTATTTATGGGGCTGATTATCAGTTTTATGTTTTCTGTATTTATCCTTGTTAACCAATACTTTGCTTTGTACGCGACACATTCCTAGCAATTGATTACTGTCAATTCTATGAAGTGCCTTATCATGTATATTATTATTTATATGTGTGTAATTTTATTTTTTCTGTTTTTTGTATTTTTTGTATAAGAATATTGTTTGTGGACACGATATCGACTCCATAGTTTTCTTTGCGTTTACTGCTGTATGCTGCTGAGCTATGTACAGGGTGGTGGGGCCTCGTCAGGTAAAATTGGTTTACCTTTTGCCCCTCCACCCGCGACTCAAGGAGTCCAAATAAAGCTTATTATAAAGGGCATCGCGGGACCGCTCATTTATTGGCAGTCAGCAGCGGCAGTGGCACCTACTTCTCCGTGCTTATTTGTCTTCACGCCATTACAGTGTCTTGCTGCAAAACGCTGCGTCGGTTCCAGCCAGGAACAGGAGCATCGCCAAGGCCCAAGCGATTGACAGTCATCGACACCGGCATGCCCCCTCGCCACCGCCAAGCAGGGATATAAGAAAAGGGCATCGCGGGACCTCTCATCTATTGACAGTCAGCAGCGGCAGTGGCACCTATTCTCCGTGCTTATTTGTCTTCACGCCATTACAGTGTCTTGCTGCATAACGCTGCGTCGGTTCCAGCCAGGAACAGGAGCATCGCCGAGGCCCAAGCGATTGACAGTCATCGACACCGGCATGCCACCTCGCCACCGCCAAGCAGGGATATAAGGAACGGGCATCGCGGGACCGCTCATCTATTGGCAGTCAGCAGCGGCAGTGGCACCCTACTTCTCCGTGCTTATTTGTCTTCACGCCATTACAGTGTCTTGCTGCAAAACGCTGCGTCGGTTCCAGCCAGGAACGGGAGCATCGCCAAGGCCCAAGCGATTGACAGTCATCGACACCGGCATGCCCCCTCACCACCGCCAAGCAGGGATATAAGAAAAGGGCATCGCGGGACCGCTCATCTATTGGCAGTCAGCAGCGGCAGTGGCACCTAATTCTCCGTGCTTATTTGTCTTCACGCCATTACAGTGTCTTGCTGCAAAACGCTGCGTCGGTTCCAGCCAGGAACGGAGCATCGCCAAGGCCCAAGCGATTGACAGTCATCGACACCGGCATGCCCCCTCGCCACCGCCAAGCAGGGATATAAGAAAAGGGCATCGCGGGACCGCTCATCTATTGGCAGTCAGCAGCGGCAGTGGCACCTAATTCTCCGTGCTTATTTGTCTTCACGCCATTACAGTGTCTTGCTGCAAAACGCTGCGTCGGTTCCAGCCAGGAACGGGAGCATCGCCAAGGCCCAAGCGATTGACAGTCATCGACACCGGCATGCCCCTCGCCACCGCCAAGCAGGGATATAAGAAAAGGGCATCGCGGGACCGCTCATCTATTGGCAGTCAGCAGCGGCAGTGGCACCTACTTCTCCGTGCTTATTTGTCTTCACGCCATTACAGTGTCTTGCTGCAAAACGCTGCGTCGGTTCCAGCCAGGAACGGGAGCATCGCCAAGGCCCAAGCGATTGACAGTCATCGACACCGGCATGCCCCCTCGCCACCGCCAAGCAGGGATATAAGAAAAGGGCATCGCGGGACCGCTCATCTATTGGCAGTCAGCAGCGGCAGTGGCACCTAGTTCTCCGTGCTTATTTGTCTTCACGCCATTACAGTGTCTTGCTGCAAAACGCTGCGTCGGTTCCAGCCAGGAACGGGAGCATCGCCAAGGCCCAAGCGATTGACAGTCATCGACACCGGCATGCCCCCTCGCCACCGCCAAGCAGGGATATAAGAAAAGGGCATCGCGGGACCGCTCATCTATTGGCAGTCAGCAGCGGCAGTGGCACCTAGTTCTCCGTGCTTATTTGTCTTCACGCCATTACAGTGTCTTGCTGCAAAACGCTGCGTCGGTTCCAGCCAGGAACGGGAGCATCGCCAAGGCCCAAGCGATTGACAGTCATCGACACCGGCATGCCCCCTCGCCACCGCCAAGCAGGGATATAAGAAAAGGGCATCGCGGGACCGCTCATCTATTGGCAGTCAGCAGCGGCAGTGGCACCTAGTTCTCCGTGCTTATTTGTCTTCACGCCATTACAGTGTCTTGCTGCAAAACGCTGCGTCGGTTCCAGCCAGGAACGGGAGCATCGCCAAGGCCCAAGCGATTGACAGTCATCGACACCGGCATGCCCCCTCGCCACCGCCAAGCAGGGATATAAGAAAAGGGCATCGCGGGACCGCTCATCTATTGGCAGTCAGCAGCGGCAGTGGCACCTTAGTTCTCCGTGCTTATTTGTCTTCACGCCATTACAGTGTCTTGCTGCAAAACGCTGCGTCGGTTCCAGCCAGGAACGGGAGCATCGCCAAGGCCCAAGCGATTGACAGTCATCGACACCGGCATGCCCCCTCGCCACCGCCAAGCAGGGATATAAGAAAAGGGCATCGCGGGACCGCTCATCTATTGGCAGTCAGCAGCGGCAGTGGCACCTAGTTCTCCGTGCTTATTTTTCTTCACGCCATTACAGTGTCTTGCTGCAAAACGCTGCGTCGGTTCCAGCCAGGAACGGGAGCATCGCCAAGGCCCAAGCGATTGACAGTCATCGACACCGGCATGCCCCCTCGCCACCGCCAAGCAGGGATATAAGAAAAGGGCATCGCGGGACCGCTCATCTATTGGCAGTCAGCAGCGGCAGTGGCACCTAGTTCTCCGTGCTTATTTTTCTTCACGCCATTACAGTGTCTTGCTGCAAAACGCTGCGTCGGTTCCAGCCAGGAACGGGAGCATCGCCAAGGCCCAAGCGATTGACAGTCATCGACACCGGCATGCCCCCTCGCCACCGCCAAGCAGGGATATAAGAAAAGGGCATCGCGGGACCGCTCATCTATTGGCAGTCAGCAGCGGCAGTGGCACCTAGTTCTCCGTGCTTATTTTTCTTCACGCCATTACAGTGTCTTGCTGCAAAACGCTGCGTCGGTTCCAGCCAGGAACGGGAGCATCGCCAAGGCCCAAGCGATTGACAGTCATCGACACCGGCATGCCCCTCGCCACCGCCAAGCAGGGATATAAGAAAAGGGCATCGCGGGACCGCTCATCTATTGGCAGTCAGCAGCGGCAGTGGCACCTAGTTCTCCGTGCTTATTTTTCTTCACGCCATTACAGTGTCTTGCTGCAAAACGCTGCGTCGGTTCCAGCCAGGAACGGGAGCATCGCCAAGGCCCAAGCGATTGACAGTCATCGACACCGGCATGCCCCCTCGCCACCGCCAAGCAGGGATATAAGAAAAGGGCATCGCGGGACCGCTCATCTATTGGCAGTCAGCAGCGGCAGTGGCACCTAGTTCTCCGTGCTTATTTTTCTTCACGCCATTACAGTGTCTTGCTGCAAAACGCTGCGTCGGTTCCAGCCAGGAACGGGAGCATCGCCAAGGCCCAAGCGATTGACAGTCATCGACACCGGCATGCCCCCTCGCCACCGCCAAGCAGGGATATAAGAAAAGGGCATCGCGGGACCGCTCATCTATTGGCAGTCAGCAGCGGCAGTGGCACCTAGTTCTCCGTGCTTATTTTTCTTCACGCCATTACAGTGTCTTGCTGCAAAACGCTGCGTCGGTTCCAGCCAGGAACGGGAGCATCGCCAAGGCCCAAGCGATTGACAGTCATCGACACCGGCATGCCCCCTCGCCACCGCCAAGCAGGGATATAAGAAAAGGGCATCGCGGGACCGCTCATCTATTGGCAGTCAGCAGCGGCAGTGGCACCTAGTTCTCCGTGCTTATTTTTCTTCACGCCATTACAGTGTCTTGCTGCAAAACGCTGCGTCGGTTCCAGCCAGGAACGGGAGCATCGCCAAGGCCCAAGCGATTGACAGTCATCGACACCGGCATGCCCCTCGCCACCGCCAAGCAGGGATATAAGAAAAGGGCATCGCGGGACCGCTCATCTATTGGCAGTCAGCAGCGGCAGTGGCACCTAGTTCTCCGTGCTTATTTTTCTTCACGCCATTACAGTGTCTTGCTGCAAAACGCTGCGTCGGTTCCAGCCAGGAACGGGAGCATCGCCAAGGCCCAAGCGATTGACAGTCATCGACACCGGCATGCCCCCTCGCCACCGCCAAGCAGGGATATAAGAAAAGGGCATCGCGGGACCGCTCATCTATTGGCAGTCAGCAGCGGCAGTGGCACCTAGTTCTCCGTGCTTATTTTTCTTCACGCCATTACAGTGTCTTGCTGCAAAACGCTGCGTCGGTTCCAGCCAGGAACGGGAGCATCGCCAAGGCCCAAGCGATTGACAGTCATCGACACCGGCATGCCCCCTCGCCACCGCCAAGCAGGGATATAAGAAAAGGGCATCGCGGGACCGCTCATCTATTGGCAGTCAGCAGCGGCAGTGGCACCTAGTTCTCCGTGCTTATTTTTCTTCACGCCATTACAGTGTCTTGCTGCAAAACGCTGCGTCGGTTCCAGCCAGGAACGGGAGCATCGCCAAGGCCCAAGCGATTGACAGTCATCGACACCGGCATGCCCCCTCGCCACCGCCAAGCAGGGATATAAGAAAAGGGCATCGCGGGACCGCTCATCTATTGGCAGTCAGCAGCGGCAGTGGCACCTAGTTCTCCGTGCTTATTTTTCTTCACGCCATTACAGTGTCTTGCTGCAAAACGCTGCGTCGGTTCCAGCCAGGAACGGGAGCATCGCCAAGGCCCAAGCGATTGACAGTCATCGACACCGGCATGCCCCCTCGCCACCGCCAAGCAGGGATATAAGAAAAGGGCATCGCGGGACCGCTCATCTATTGGCAGTCAGCAGCGGCAGTGGCACCTAGTTCTCCGTGCTTATTTGTCTTCACGCCATTACAGTGTCTTGCTGCAAAACGCTGCGTCGGTTCCAGCCAGGAACGGGAGCATCGCCAAGGCCCAAGCGATTGACAGTCATCGACACCGGCATGCCCCCTCGCCACCGCCAAGCAGGGATATAAGAAAAGGGCATCGCGGGACCGCTCATCTATTGGCAGTCAGCAGCGGCAGTGGCACCTAATTCTCCGTGCTTATTTGTCTTCACGCCATTACAGTGTCTTGCTGCAAAACGCTGCGTCGGTTCCAGCCAGGAACGGGAGCATCGCCAAGGCCCAAGCGATTGACAGTCATCGACACCGGCATGCCCCCTCGCCACCGCCAAGCAGGGATATAAGAAAAGGGCATCGCGGGACCGCTCATCTATTGGCAGTCAGCAGCGGCAGTGGCACCTAGTTCTCCGTGCTTATTTGTCTTCACGCCATTACAGTGTCTTGCTGCAAAACGCTGCGTCGGTTCCAGCCAGGAACGGGAGCATCGCCAAGGCCCAAGCGATTGACAGTCATCGACACCGGCATGCCCCCTCGCCACCGCCAAGCAGGGATATAAGAAAAGGGCATCGCGGGACCGCTCATCTATTGGCAGTCAGCAGCGGCAGTGGCACCTAGTTCTCCGTGCTTATTTGTCTTCACGCCATTACAGTGTCTTGCTGCATAACGCTGCGTCGGTTCCAGCCAGGAACGGGAGCATCGCCAAGGCCCAAGCGATTGACAGTCATCGACACCGGCATGCCCCCTCGCCACCGCCAAGCAGGGATATCAGAAAAGGGCATCGCGGGACCGCTCATCTATTGGCAGTCAGCAGCGGCAGTGGCACCTAGTTCTCCGTGCTTATTTGTCTTCACGCCATTACAGTGTCTTGCTGCAAAACGCTGCGTCGGTTCCAGCCAGGAACGGGAGCATCGCCAAGGCCCAAGCGATTGACAGTCATCGACACCGGCATGCCCCCTCGCCACTCGCCAAGCAGGGATATAAGAAAAGGGCATCGCGGGACCGCTCATCTATTGGCAGTCAGCAGCGGCAGTGGCACCTAATTCTCCGTGCTTATTTGTCTTCACGCCATTACAGTGTCTTGCTGCAAAACGCTGCGTCGGTTCCAGCCAGGAACGGGAGCATCGCCAAGGCCCAAGCGATTGTCAGTCATCGACACCGGCATGCCCCCTCGCCACCGCGAAGCAGGGATATAAGAAAAGGGCATCGCGGGACCGCTCATCTATTGGCAGTCAGCAGCGGCAGTGGCACCTAGTTCTCCGTGCTTATTTGTCTTCACGCCATTACAGTGTCTTGCTGCATAACGCTGCGTCGGTTCCAGCCAGGAACGGGAGCATCGCCAAGGCCCAAGCGATTGACAGTCATCGACACCGGCATGACCCCTCGCCACCGCCAAGCAGGGATATAAGAAAGGGCATCGCGGGACCGCTCATCTATTGGCAGTCAGCAGCGGCAGTGGCACCTACTTCTCCGTGCTTATTTGTCTTCACGCCATTACAGTGTCTTGCTGCAAAACGCTGCGTCGGTTCCAGCCAGGAACGGGAGCATCGCCAAGGCCCAAGCGATTGACAGTCATCGACACCGGCATGCCCCCTCGCCACCGCCAAGCAGAGATATAAGAAAAGGGCATCGCGGGACCGCTCATCTATTGACAGTCAGCAGCGGCACCCTTAGCGAAAAGAGGCCCTACTTGAAACGAATTTGAAATATATTGAATATGAATATTCATTTTGTATTCATTCTGTTTTATTTTGTCCGGATTCGAAATACGCAGGTAATGTATTCAAAATATTTCCTCAAGCCTCAAGATGTCATTTGCGTCCTGAAAAAGCGGCTACGCAATTTTTTTTAATGCGAATAGCATTCTTTGGCTACTTCACGCACTTTTCGTCTATGTATCTATCTGGCTATCTAACCTCTTACGCCGCGGGTCGATAAATAAATAAAAAAGACCGGCGCCGGCTGGGATTCGAACCGTTGACCCTTTCATCAGCAGGCAGACGCGCTAACCACAGAGCTATGAAGGCAGTCATTCAACGCACTCTAAACGGTTGTTTATATCTTTACCATAGGACGCGCTTTACAGCGCTGTCACAGCTACCGGTGCGCGCGCGTTCCATGCACGAGGGCTCATTCCGCTCTCGTGAGGCTGAGCACAACCGCTAGCTCACCCTCTCCCGCGCTCGGGAGAGGGTGATGTAGCGGCCGTGCTCAGCCTCACGAGAGCGGAATGAGCCCTCGTGCATGGAACGCGCGCGCACCGGTAGCTGTGACAGCGCTGTAAAGCGCGTCCTATGGTAAAGATATAAACAACCGTTTAGAGTACCATTGGTTGAGACTAGCTGAGACGCCAGAAAGTCTGGTCGGTACCATTTTGAGTGTTTGTGCGTATGGCGCGTGCTTTGCTCGCCTTCCTAAGTGACACAAACGCACGTGCTGGGCTGCGGAGATCGTGCGCAGGGCTGTGAAAGTGTCAGCAAATTTAGAATCGCCTCAAGAGTGGGCTGGCGTATCTAGAGTGTGCCGGCCACCTGACGAACGCGCATAACTCCGCACCGTTTGATGCTATTCGCATTAACGTAGATAATCATTCCCAAAGGATGGGTTCTGCTAATTTTTCTTTGTATTTCGTTAGTAAATGTATTTCTGTGGTATTTTAAAGTTCTACTAAATACATCCCACAACTACACATCAGAAACGAACACAAACACAAACACCATGACGCACTGAAAACCTGAATCACAGTCCCGTCGACTGCTCTAGCGCCTTATATAGCCTACATATTCAAGGTAATCATTTGGCCGGTGACCAGCTCTGCACTTATTAAGGTTCTAAGTATTCTATCTTCTCCTAGGGAGTCTCTCAAATGGGAAACAGTGTTTTGAAGTTCGTGGACGATATCTCTTACTAAAAGGCATTGGTACAACTAATAATAATTTGGTGCAGTCGCTAAAACAATATCCACAAAAACGGCTTCTAGAAGAAATGTTATTGCTTCTCTCCATAGCACCACTCAGAATGAAGCGAGTCAAGCTAGTTTCTTTACTTTAGAACAGTAATTTTGCTTTTCTTTACTAGTTCACTAATTAATATGGTCATTAACGTCACTATATTAAAGTCACTTCTCACATCACATACAGTGGCGAGTATACACATTCAGTGAACTAACATTTTGCTAACACAATTCCACGCCAAACATATCTGCTCACAGCTCTTGCTGAAGCTTTCCAGCATCAGCAAGTGTTGTGGTTGTAGTTCCCTAACCCCGTATGTGATTGGTGTGCAAGAAACTCATCAGGTGTGTTCTTGATAGAAAAATAAAACAATAACATAAACTTCTCTGATTCATCAATGCGATGCTGCACAATTCAATTGAAAACTAAGCAAATGTTGTATTTAGGCAGTTCAATGTACTCCACATCAGCTTGAAGTGAATTTCTGATAGGCGAGCTTTTCAAAGCCATAGAAGTTTAAGTCAAACTACCAAATTATTGCAGTAAAAAGGTACTTGGGGTATAACACAACACTATTTACGATTTGTAGGTATTTTAAGAGCATTCTGCACATATTTTTGATCGCTGCCTTGTTATTAGGGTTGGAGTATATTTTGCATGAAATAAACTAATATTTTAAGAAATCTAATTGAAAGGTATTTTGTGCCTACTAATTTAGTATTTACATATTTCAGAACGCAGAAAGAGAACTTCAAATGTAGTTTAAATAAATGCATTTTAAGACTATTTTCAGAAATATATTTTAGAACTAAGTAAAAAAAAGAAGTGAGTATTTCCGGTCTATTTTTTGTGTACTTACAATTATGAGCTGTACTTCAAATACACTCAAATTAGAATGTGGTATATTTCAAACGTCTTAGTTTTCGCTAAGGGCAGTGGCACCTACTTCTCCGTGCTTATTTGTCTTCACGCCATCACAGGTTGGTGCTCCCAATTTGATCATTTTTGATCATTCTGCGGTTGTTGCTACTGCCGCTGCTGCCATTTCTGGTGCTTTCGAGTGTACTGTTGTTGAATACTATGTCATCGGATGACGCCGATGAGTGTATACCCTGCCATGCGACACTTCCCGAGGACGGTTCGTTTTTAACTTGTGTTGAATGCAAGTTCAGTTATTCACTTTGGTGATTGTTCTGAAACCAAAACAACTAAGGCAAAAAACGCAGCTGCCAAAAATCCTTGGGTATGCCCAACTTGCAAGATCACTAAAACGAGAGGTGGACAGGCACCGGAAAAATCAAAACAGAGTAAAGAAACTAAAGGTCACGAAGAAGGAAACATGCTGGTGGAAATAAACAAGAAACTTGCTGCACTTCTGGAAATGAAGAGCACTGTAGTGAACATTGAAAAAAAAAGTACAGAATGTATCAGACAAGTATGATGGGCTACTTGCTGAGATGCGCAGTCAAAGACAAGAAATAACAGACCTTAAAGAACGCATACAAAAGGTAGAAAACATTGATAATAAAGAAACAAAACAGCTCAAGCGAAAAATTAATGATGTCGAACAATACAGCAGGCTGCAAAACCTTGAAATTCATGGCCTACAATATTCGGTGAATGAGAATTTACTGCAGAAGCTCAACGACCTAGCCTTAGAGCTCGACCTACCGCCACTAACTGAACAAGAACTGGAAGGACAACACAGGTTGCCAACAAAGCCCGAAAAAACACAAGCTGTGCTGATCCGTTTTTCTACACGAGCAACAAGAGACCGTCGGCTTCAGAAAAGAGGACAGCTTCGGGGAAACAAGGCGCAATTCTATGAAAATCTGACGGCACAGAACAAAAGGCTACTGTGGCTGGCGAAGACGGAGGCCAAAGAGAAGAGCTATCAGTACACATGGCAAAAGAACGGACGGATATATATAAGAAAGAAGACTGGTGATAGTGCTATCAGGATCAACAGCGAAGACGAACTGACAAAGATACGTTGAAGATTGAAAACTTTTTTTCTCTTTTCTTTTTTCTTTTTCTTTTTTTTACTTTTTAACTAATGGAAAAGTCATCCACTGATTGCGGTTATTACAACTGTGAAACATTTAATAAACTTATGAGAAATAACGCACTAGAAAACAAGCGAAAAATGTCCTTATTTTACCTAAATGCAAGAAGCCTTTGAAATAAAAATGACGAAATTGAACTGTTCATGAATATGCTGAATCATAACTTTGATATTTTATCATTTACGGAAGCGTGGTTTACTGGGGTTGGCGATGCTGTTAGCTTCAACAAATATACCTGCGAGAGAATTTATCGTGAAAACCGGAAAGGAGGTGGGGTGTCGCTATATTTTCGTGACGGCCTAACATATGAAATTGTTCCAGAGTTCACGTGTGTCAACTATAATTATGAATCGTTAGTTGCCAAATGCTGTATAATGGTTGTGGTTGCAATATACAGACCACCATGTGGATCATTGTGGGTTTTTCTTGATTTTATTACACATTTAGTGGATTATATTACAGCCAATAACTTGAAAATTGTCATAGTAGGCGACTTGAACGTAGATCTGTTGTCTGAAGACCCCTCGAATGTTGAACTTCTTGAAATAATTCAGTCTTCCGGTTGTGAAAACTTGATTAATTTGCCTACTAGGATAACATCACATACAAAAACGTTAATTGATCTTTGTATAACCAACTGCCAAACTGACGACGCGTATGCGGGTGTATTTTCAGTTGATTTAAGTGACCATTTTACTATATTCTGTTTTATACACTACGACTACTCAGGAAACAAGAGATCAAACCCACATGAGAACATAACATATCGCGACACGAGTAACCAAAATACTAAGCAATTTTACACTCGTCGTTTTAAGTGATAACTGGGACGACGTTTTATCCGAACTGGACCCTGATAAGGCATACGACAACTTTGTAGTTAAGATAAAAGGACATTATGACACAGCGTTCCCTCTAGTTCATTACAAGAAGCACAGTAAATCCAAGAAACCATGGATTACCACCGAATTATACAAGAGAATAACAAAAAGAAACAGGCTCTTTGATAAGTTTATAAAAACTAAAGACTTTGAAGTCCTAGCCGAGTACAGAAAAGTGCGCAATAAACTAGCTGCAGATCTAAAGAAAGCAAAAATCAGGTATCACACAAATAAATTTTAATCTGTCCAAAATAACCCTGAAAAAATATGGAGTATAGCTAAAGACCTATTATCGTCAGTTCCCAAAGTCATTCCAAACGAACTCAGAATTGAAGGTCAGACCTATTCGTATGAGTCATTGGCTGAGAAGTTTAATTCCCATTTTTTGACTGCTGGTGCCGCTAGTGCTCCTTCAATAACTCACAGCGATCTCTATGAAACATTTATTAATATGAATCAAACTAACTCTATTTTTATGGCACCAACCACTGACAGCGAGACCAGAAACATAATTATCTCATTAAAAAACAACACCGCGTCAGGCTTTGACGACCTGACTATAGCTCCCATCAAAGCAATAAACGACCTGATATGTTATCCTTTTGCTCATATATGTAATAGAATCCTTGAAACAGGCATATTTCCTCATAAAATGAAAAAAGCTTGGGTATGTGTCATACATAAAGGAGGTGCACTAAGTAATCTAAATAACTATCGGCCAATTTCGATACTGCCATTATTTTCAAAAGTCGCTGAAAAAGTGATAAACAGTGGGTTTTCTAAATATCTTTTGACAAACATATTATAACACCTTGTCAATATGGATTCCAGAAAGGAAAATCCACAGAACCTGCTCTGTTGAACATAAAGGAAAAAATAATGAGTAATATGGAGCCTCGCCTTTGCACACTCGGTATATTTTTAGACTTTCGCAAAGCGTTCGATTTTATAAAGCATGACATTCTTATAGGAAAATTACCACGGTATGGAGTAAGGGGAATAGCACTTAACCTTATCAAAAACTATTTATTCGATACAACTCAATTTACTGTCCTGAATGGTTTTAGATCGCAGATTTCCCGCATACAGTACGGTGTTCCACAAGGTTCCATCCTTGGACCTTTGTTATTCCTAAATATATATAAATGATATTGTTAACGTGCCGCTTACTCCCTATATTATATTGTATGCTGATGATACTAACGTGTTCTTTTCCGGAGATAATCTGCAAGAGCTTGAAGAAACTGCAAATAGCTGGCTTAATGAACTATTTGTATAGTTAGAGTCTAATCAGCTAGAATTAAACACAAAGAAAACCAAATTTGTAATATTTAGATCAAAGAACAAACCGTTACACTATAAACCACATATACACTTTCTAAATTCAACAATAGAGTCTACTACGGCATACAAATTTCTTGGAGTATGGTTTGAGGAGTTTTTAGGTTGGACAACTCATGTAAATAACCTAAGATGTAACATCTCACGTTCAATTGGAATGCTGCGCAAACTAAGGGAATTACTACCAAACTGGCTCAAATTAAACCTGTACTACGCTCTTGTATATTCTCGGTTAAAATATTGTTTTTTAGTGTGGGGCACAACAACGAAAACAAACACTGAGAAAATATTCCTTTTACAAAAGAAGGCTGTAAGAATTATTGCCAATTTAGGCTACATCGAACATACAGCACCCTCATTCGAAAAATACAAGTTACTACCAATAGGACATGTCCTCTCTCATAAATTGGCGACCATAATTTTTGATTAGATCAAGCATGATGAGACACATTTCCTTGATACTTATCTTCATAAACCTGCCGAATACGACCTCAGGCGTACCAATTATACAAAACCAAATGTTAGAACTAACTATGGAACTCAAAAACTAGATTACCAAATTCCTAACCTCCTAAATAAACACCTAAGCATCGTACAAATAGCACAGCAGTGTAGAACAATCCACGCGTTCAGGAAAAAAGTCAAAACATATTTCCTTGAAGCTGATCGCCTACCTTAGATTATTGTAAGAAAATGTGACTTTTATGTGTTCTTATTGCAAATATAGTGCCTTCAATATGTCTTTCTTTCATGGTGTTTTGAAGTGTTGTGATGTGTTAATGTCAGACGTGCGTTGGATGATTTTGTTGATAATGACGATGTTAATGTCAATGAATGCAGTTTTCTCTTGTTTTTGTTTCATGATTTTTTGTTCTATTTTTTGTTTTTATTGTGACGCATTGCTTATGTTCATATGTTTATATGGATGATATTGATCGGAATGATTTACTGATGCCTATGTTTATCTCAATCTTGTTGCTAAATTGGTGTATGCTGTTTCTGTTGACTGCTATGGGGGGGGGGGGGGCGGCTGGCGGCCTCGTCAGAGGGCTTTTTGCCTTCTTTTGCTGCAGCCCCCAGACATATGTATGACACATGTATGTCTGAAATAAACTATTCTATTCTATTCAAGAGCGAGTAGCTCGTTCAAGAGCATGTGTAACAAGATCAAAGCTACTGACAATTATTTAGAAACCCGTACGCGTATGATCGCAGCTTTTATTTATAGAATAGAGATGTCGTCTAAGTCATAACGAGAATTAGTGGTAACAAAGGACTTCTCAAAGTCGGGAGCCTGCTGTAAGCGTTCACTTGAGTTTCGTCAACTAATCGGAACCTTTTATTTTTTTATTTTAGGGACATAAAAACCAAGAACCTTGGCGGCTGAGCTTCAAGCATTCATCGGCACAACTGACAAATCTTCTAATCAGAAAACAAAAAAACCCAAAGAAACTAAGGTCGGCACGCAGAATAATACTTGACCCTGCATGCTTGCGCTTGGAGTGGGAGATGGGTGACGTCGGACAGGCGCGCTTCGTTTGCACGGCGTCCACCGTTGCTTGGCGGTTGCTAAGCGCGACGTCACTCCGGAGTGATGAGTCACAAGGCTGCAAGATATCACCGAGGACAAAAGATGGGGCACCGGTAATCTAGCCTGCGCCGCTGGGAGTCTGGCAACTGGGAAGTATTTCGGAATTTCAAACCCCCTCTGAATGTGCTACCCAAGGAGGTTATAAGTACTAGGAGGGGGCACGTCGCAATATTGGTGAAGCCTAGTCATAAAAAGTTTAAGCGATATTGTGCCCAACGTGACCGCAGATCTCTCTGGCATTTGGTGCGCGTGACATGTCACGTGCGAGATGAATGGTTGATTGTAGAAGGATTCCTTGCAGGCTTGCGCGCGCTCCGTCCGGTAGATTTTATCAGATCGAAGGCTAGACGGAGGCTAGCTACGGTCACGTGATGTGGTCATGTTGGGCTGATAAGTGAGGAGAGTAAGGAGGAAAAGGAGACAGAGGCGAGGCGTGAAGGGAGCATGGCTTGTGGAGGCTACGCGGCTGACGTCATGCCCTCTCCAACCCTTCTCTCCTCCTTGGTGCTACCCATGGAACTCCGTAACGTGTCATTCCACTGACAGTGTTCCTCGTTAATGCAAGCGTCTTCTTCTCTGGAATCTCAGTTAGATGCTCAAACTTCTATGTCTAAAAGATCTCCAAAATTATATTAGTTTAATTCTTTTTTTATTTCTCAAAACAACCTCCCCAATACCCCCTCAGCTCATCCCCATCTTAGCACAAATTCAATGCCGCGAGCAGCGCCATCAGGTAGTGGTACTGAGAAACTGAACGCTTCATTCCTTGGCTCTTTATCTCTTGCAAGTGCATAGTTTTGTTTGCAAATGGCCAACAAAAAAGGCTCATTTTGTGAGTTTTGTTGTCAGAGATCACTAACTAATGACCATGTGCTTGGATACAGCGATCACGTAGAGACGAAAAAAAATGACGTGTACGAGCAAATGTTTTTAAACAAGTTGTAATCGCGAATTTGGTGCAGCTAACCCAAAGTGGAGTGGCCTAACGAAACGCCTCCTCAGAGACAGTGGCGCCTCTGGTGACCGCCTTTGAACCTGTACCAATCTTTGACCGAAGTTTCGCGACCAGTAGCATATTGAAGGACTTTGATAGCACTTATGAAATTGAGGTAAGGATGAGGAACTGAAAGGAACATTAGCTACTTCTCCAAAAGCCTTTTGTTGTAACGCTGTGAGCATATTGAGATTAGTCCAACCATTTAATGCTTATACCAGATGCGCATAACATAAGCTGGTATAGAAATGCTTTGTAAATGTTGAGTTTGATACCTGTTGGTAAAATGGTTATGTATTTAATACGCTTATTAGTTATTGAAAGCTTACTACGAACGTGTCCAGTAAGCTCATTACAAGACATGTTTTCAGAAAACAAATACACCGAAGGTTGTTACACGATCTACAAAGTGAAGAACAGCTGGGCCATATTTGAGGGGAACGGACACGTTTAGTTGAGTTCTTTAATGTAATTGAAATATTAGTCTCGCTGTTGCTAGCATTTATATGAAAAGCGTTTTTCTTCACCCCAAACTTTTAATCTTAATTTTTTTAATTTTGAAAAGACACTGTTTTGTTAATAATATGCTCACCGCTTGTATCTCGAAGAATCATACCGGTAATTATTTTAACGCTTCACTTGCAGCTTACGCAAAAAAAGAGTACAAATTTTTATTTAAAACAAATTCTAGAGGTTTGATTTTATATTTTAATACTAGGTTTTGTACTAAGTTGTCATTCAATACATAATGTCTAACTGTCCTTAGATTAATATTGCCTAACATGGCAACGGCTGAGCAACAAAATATAAAGGAGGGGACAATTTTCTTTGCTAGATTAGCATATGTATACTAGTGGTATGTAAGATCTCTGTTGTAACGAACTCCAAATTGATCGTGCCATTGGCCCCATTCTCCAAAGCGCTTATCTCGGGGAGTTTCTCGGGGAGCTGCTTTCAAAATTCTAGCTCTGATTTGATTAGATAAGGGCAGAAAACGTTTATCTGTTTACCATTGTACTCGAGCCTTCGCCCACGCAGCTTGGAGCACCTGGGTTGCTGTCTCCAGTGTGCCCAGATTTGAGAGTTTTCAATTCCTCTATCGGAGTCACGTGTTCTATGGGTCGCTTTTGCAATACAAGCTACAAGGAGAGCGAGAAATCGCCGACCGTCTGCAGGTGTCTGCAAGCTTTGCCCAGCCTCGCCTCCCGCTGCGCTCCTCGCCAAGTGGCAACGCACACACGCACCAAACTACGCTGTCTGGAAAGCGTCTAGCGGTATGTTTTAGTGTACTATTCCGCCCACGCATCCAAAGTGGATCCCAAGTGGCAACACGTGACGTCACAAAAGTCGGAGTGTCGTGCTGTCGGATGTCGCGATCCTGGTGGTGGGCCGCAGAAGTTCCGGAAAGAAGCACGCGCCAACGCGAGTGTCGCTGTCGTCGCAGCGTCCCAACTCCTGGCTGCCGAAGTTTCCGTGGACTGTCACACTGGAGAGTGACCTGCAGCAGGACAGGCGTCTGCCACATTCAGCACCGCTGGTTGGGACGCCGCCAGGATCGCCACCGGCGCCAGCTTGACACTTCTATGACGTCATCAAGCAGAAATGGAGGGACCGCCTTCTTGGACGCGGTAAAAACACCGGTCAGAGACGCGTTCCAGGCCCCCTACCCAATTGAGCAGCAGGTGTGTGTCAATAAAGTGCCAACGCTCTTCGTGGTTTCAGTTGCTCTCTCTCTGAAATGTAGGCTCGTTAGCTGAACCCCCCCCCCTTCCTCCCCGTCTGCGTTCCGGAGAAATAGTGGCCCAATAAAGCGTAATAGTGTCGATGCCCAGACTCTCGATAGGCACGCTTCCAAATTACGGTTTCTGCAGGGATTCCCAGTCCGGCAATACAGATATAGTTCCGTGTCCGACGTCTAGATTGCGGTTTCTGCAGGGATTCCCAGTAGGCCAATACAGATATAGTTGCGAGTCCGACTCAACGGTACGAGAAAGGCCATGGATCTCGATGAACTTAGGAGCAAGTACCGGCGAGAATTCGTCGCCGCCGATTACCCAGACTTGGTTAGTGCGCACAGCTTCTTGAGACACTTCCACCAGAGAGAACTCCACTCGATATTTGAATCCCGTAAGCGATTTTTCATTGCCTTTGATATCCGTTTCATTGGGGTCTCTGACTTAAACGTACCCCATAGACTCGCCTCTTTTAAAATGCA